>JAATLQ010000059.1:12445-28770 GCA_013421005.1 Heliconius erato x Heliconius himera
GTGATACATACTAATAATCAAATCATGCGATGTCCAAGTCGATCTATTTGTTTAAAACGTAAAATATTTTTAATATTGGCATGATAATAACTACTGTAATAACTTAAGACAGAAGGTCCTTTAAGTAGAGACTAAATAGATTAACCGACTTGGTATTACATGGATCTCACAACTTTTTACGGTAGAAAGACTGAGCTGCGAGACTTGGGTTTTTTACAGGATGTTTTTGATGGCATACATATTTATAATATTGGTAAAGATAAATACTAGATTCTTTTTTTCATTAAAAGCCATATACTCGTATATAAGATATATTATTGTCACAAACTTTCGATGCGACGATCGTCTCCTAATAACGCCGTGAAAGTTCCACCGCAATACAATCATATTAGCGAGTTCACTTTGAAACAACTTTTCTTATTGAATTAGATTCTTAGATCGTGATCGTTGTTATATTAACTTTGTATTGTAAATTGTGTGTTTGTGTATGGAATAAATATCTTTGATTTTTCCAAATATATTTTTCATTTTTGCATCTTTTATGGTAATTTTCGGGACCGTATTAACTTCTTAAAATCCATTTTTTTTAATTGAGAAAGAAAACTTAGATAAGTATTTAAAGTATTAAATAAGTATTGATAAGTAATATCATAAATATCGTTTACCTTATAAAGTATACCTATATCGCAAAGTATACTATAAAACATTAAGTATACAAAAAAAAATGATTTAATTAATTACATTTCGTAAGATTGATACTTTTTATTGTCTTTTATAGTTTCTCACTGAAGTAGGGGGAACGTAGTGTCAAGACACTACGTTCCCTACCGATTTCCTACCAATTTTCGATACAGTGTATATTGAGTGGCGGGACTTAAAGTCTATTGTCTTGTTGCCAGAGCGAAGAAATAAAAATAACTCATTCCCTGTAGTGGGAATCGAACCCACAATGACAATTACGGGTGACGGTAAAGGCCTCAAAAATATTAATTTTATTATAAGTCATTCAACAAACATTCTTACTTATTTCTTCTATCGTCCTTATCGTTTTTAGTATCTGAATAATTATATACTAGCGGGTCAAACGCGGCTTCGCCCACTTAATCTTTTTGTTATATTATAGCCTAACTATATTAGTTTCAGATGAAATTTTATGTTAATATAGTTTATACATGAAGCCAATCCGTTCAGTAGTTTTTGCGTGGAAAGTGGAAGAAGCATCCATCCTCCATACTAGCACATTTATAACATTGATTGAATTATTTGAAATTTCAAAAATAATTAAAGAAAGAATAGACTGGAATAGGAAAATTGTTGGGGGAAGCTCCAAAAGCCACTGATTGTTCACACTTTGAGTAATTTGCGAGGTCTTTAGCCTCGATCGCTCCGAATCGACCACTTTTTAAAGAAGGATGTAAATTGAAGTGACGCCGGCATTTCATAAAGGAGTTTTTAACGTGAACTTCGTTAGTTCGTGTATTTTTGGGTATTTTAAGTGTTTGAAATTTTAAAATTCAGAGCTTTAGTTATAAATTCAAGGTTTTAGATATTTTTTAAAATATTTTCACATATATATTTTTAATGGAACTTCACGCTTTGTCGGCATAGCAGATTAAGATACTCTATTAGCCACATTCAGACCAATTTTCGAGACATTGTGTACCTAATGGTGAAACTTAACACCACACTTTGTCTAACGGAGCGGGGAAATGAAAATGAATGCTCAAGAGACCATCGAACCCACAACGACCGTGCTTACCATCAGACGCTGACTCACTACGCTATTACGGCCTCGTATTTCTTGATTTCTTAAGTTATAATTTATTGATTGATTGACATAATTTTCCTTTTCCTATATATCTTCATATACTAAAAAATATAAACTAACTACGAAATATATAGATTAATATTTTTACAATGTAAATTGAACCTATAACCGTCTCAATCGTAAGTCACATCTAAACTAAACCAGGATTATGATTGTGTTTAAATAACATATTTGCTACGAAGTCCGGCTTAATTTAATTTATTCATGTTCTCAAGTCCAAGCGATACTGACAGTTGTTGTATGCATACTAAATGCAGTGATGCTTTAAATTTAAAATTGGTCAATGTGAATAATTTTAAAGCAGGTTGTGGGTTCGATTCTAAGTCGAGGGAATTAAATATTTATTATTTTCATTTCCTTGCTATCGCTATCGCTATTTGGTGTCGAGGCAAAACGCGGCGTTGAGTTCCGCCACTCATGCTCTAGAATTCGGTGGAATGTAGTGAGTTGAGTATCTGAACACTAGGCTCCATCTGCATACCGTGCAACATGCAGAATACAGCTGGAAAAAAAATATCTGACATTGACACAGTGGAAAAACGAGATGAAACTGAACTTGACTAATTAATTATTATATTCAAATTATTTTTTAAATCGCCACTCTGATAGTTGTCATGCAGAATTGACACAACAAACAATATTTCCAAAATTAAGCATAAAGTGTAAAACAAAATATATTAATACTCGCTTCACTCTGCCTTTCCCGCTACCGGGAAAGAGCATGAAGCTGTTATATAAATATTTAAACATAATTCGTCTACAAGTAATTTTGATTCAAAGTTATTAAGCGCCTAAGTGGTATTTCACTTTAATCGATATACGGAATTTACGTTGTGCATATTGTATGAGCGGGAAAGCCATAGCTGTAGACGTCGCCTGTTATGATATGAAATTCCCTTTACAAATTACGATATGCTGAAGTCGACGCCATCGTGCTGAATATACCATAAGTAAAGTAAGACTAAATACAATGCTTAAAATAAAATCAAATAAATAAATCAGCTTCACGCTGTATCCCGCACACAGCAGGGTAGGCAGAGGGAACCTACTGTTAAGACACTCCGTTCCTCACTTTATGACGAATTCTGGAGGCATTGCGTGTTGAGTGGCAGAACTCAACGCTGCGCTTTGCCTTAACACCAGAGCGAAGAAATGGAAATATACATTTAAGTAAATATTACATCTCCTCGAGTGGGGATCGAACCCACAACCAGTCGGTTTTATAGTCACACCTCGTGCCGCTGCGCCACGGCCGGCTTCAAGACTAAATGCAATGCTTAAAATAAAATTAAATAAATAAATCAGCTTCACGCTGTATCCCGCACATAGCAGGGTAGGCAGAGAGAACCTAGTATTAAGATACTCCGTTCCCCACTTTCTGCCGAATTCTGGAGGCATTGCGTGTTGAGTGGCAAAACTCAACACTGCGCTTTGTCACGACAGAGCGAAGAAATGGAAATATAAATTTAAGTAAATATTTAATCTCCTCGAGTGGGGATCGAACCCACAACCAGTCAGTTTTACAGTCACACTTTGTGCCGCTGCGCCACGATTGGCCTATACAGAAAAAAGCTTACCAGTACATTAAAACCACATTACCACACTATTATAACGAATCACATTTCCAACACTAGTTTCCTAGTTTAAACGCTGGTAATATTTCGGACGTCGCGCGTCGGTGTTAACAACCTTCGTTCAGAGCAATGAGCGTTTGTTTTGTAATTATAAGTTTCGCTACTACAATGTATGAGTGAATGTTTTGAGTTGTAAAGGGATTGTTTTTAGAAATTACACAATTTGTTCTTTGTTTTTTTTTGGCTTTTGCGATGTATCCTGCATATTGCAGGGAGCGTAGAGGGAACCTAGTGTTAGGACACTCCGTTCCCTACTTTCTGTGCGATTTTCGAGATATTGCGTGTTGAGTAGCGAAACCTAAGGCCGCACTTTGTATTGTTACTAGAGTGGGAAAGAAATTAATTAAATATACAGTATACATATGTATATACAGCTTCACGATGTATCTCGCCGATAGCAGAGTAGGCAGAGGGAACCTAGTGTTAAGACAGTCCGTTTTCCAATTCCCAACGAATTTTTGAGGATAGCGTGTTGAGTGGCGGAATTAACACATTAACACACACAACACAAAAAAAAAATCCCTCGATTGTGTATCGAACCCACAACTATCGCGTTAACAGACAGTTGCTTTAATCGACAACTTACTAAGGGTACGACCAAACAAATTACTAGAGACAATTGATTCTAATACATTGGCTTAGCAACTAAGTGTATCAAAGTTTTGCATGGAGGTGGAGTTGGTGGTCGGAACCAGTCAAACTTTGCAGTGTACGTGAATACAATCAGCCAGCCAAAACCAGATAATTGAACGAACCTAACTTATTCGTGAACATGAACAACCTGGATATTAAAGACTTGTTCCAAATTACTAGACAACGTATGTGAATTTCTGGAATATAGATTCAAACTACAATTAATAATAATAATAATAATAGTATATGTAAAAAAAATGTTTGTTTGTTTGGATGAAGGAACTACTGTTTTCAATTGTTAAATTATTTTTGTGTTTCATAGCTCATTTATCGAGCGACAGAACGCTATAGTCTATCACATCACGTCAAACGTCCAAATATTAGTTATTTTCATTTGATCAAGCTGGGAAAGCCGCAGGTTGTAGCTGTTGTTAATATAATATAATATTATAATATTAGAAACGACATCGACGATGTATGTAAATCAAAACTCTCATGACCTAAACTTGTGTCGTGTTCGCACACACCAAGATAGACTTCCGTAAAAGGGTCCGCTTCTTCGACACCCTTGTAACGTCCTTCTAGAACCCGAGTGCCGCAAGCGCCCAGTACATAGATAGGATTCACTCCTCAGTCTCACGACACACTCTCTGCCGCACTAAGACGCGACGAGGCCAGTTCTATCTCACGGCACGTTCGCGCCTCGGTGCAATGGTGTCGTTTCATATTATAAATCCTATCAGACAAAAGAGAGTGTTCTAATTAAAAGTAGTTACATATCAGTGGATTATTCAAAATACGATGGATAAAATAAGTATAAAGAAATAAACAGCACAAGTTAGCGTTCTGTTTCGTAGATTTTGTATAGTAGAACCCATCGCCAAACTGTTTCACTGAATATGAAAGAGTCCACATTATTTTTAAGTATAAATTAGAGAAAATAAATTAAAAAATGTTTTATAATAAGAAATATTTAATTGCACTTAAAGCATTTAAAAATCTCTATTAAACTAAAAATAATACAGAACATTAATTATATTTCTTAATTAATTTATATACAACATAGATTCACAAAAGAATAACTCTTAAACGCATTTTTCATAATAGACCAGAAGCACTGTGCCATTATAGAATCTTAATTAAGTGACACAAATTAAAAAAATGCAAATGTAAAACTATTTTATTCGTAAATGGAAAATATTTTTAAAAGTTAAAATTGACATGTAATATAAATGTTAATTACTCCTGGCTGTGGTACCACGCTGGGCGCCAATTACTGCCGCGGTCAGGTACGAGACGATCGTTAGGGTGAGCTTTGCTCTGTAAAATATCATTTCTGAAATAACTATTATTTCTACAATGATATTTCCTCGACCAATTATAATATGCTGAAATCGACTGCATCGTGCTGAATGTGCCATAAGTCTGTCTAATAGCAATGGTTATGAGTTCTAATACCCTTGAGGGAGGAAAAGTTTGTACGTATCTTTTTACCTTATAGCAGCATAGCCTGGGAGAAATAGGCCTTCATGGCGCAGTGGCACAACCATGTAACCGTCAACGCCGATGTGGGTCCCACTCGGAGTGATTAAATCTTTAATATTTTCATTTCTTCGGTGTAGTGACTAGTCAGGGTAACGCCTGGAGAATTTAGTGGAGAGTGAGGAACAGAAATTAATAAATGAAAAGAGAATATCTTTACACCAGTTCCCCAGGTTCCCGTGATATATACATATACAGCGTGAAGCTTAAAAAATATTCAATCACTTTACTTTATTGTATAACCACTATTGTGCCGCAATGTCGTTTACATATTTTTTCATATCAAAATATATAGCCGTGCTTTAATTCATCTTTCCTAAACGCAGGTGGCCTAAACTACTTGTTTTAAGTGCAAAAATATTGTAAACTTTGTAGTTTTAATAAAAGGTTCCATAAAGAATTTATTACAATGAATTATTAAGCTAAACGTAATTTATTGTGGCGAAACGTAACATTTCACGAGAAACACTATAAGAAATATATTTGAATTTTGTACAGAAGGGGTAAAGTAAATATATAGGTAGTATCTAAATGGTATTTAAATGGAATAAAAAACTTTTTTTAATTATTTTATATCATGAAACATTCTGTTCTTCATTTTCTCCCGAAGTTATGACATAGTGTGTTGAGTAACGGAAATAAATGCTGTGATATGCGTTGCCAGAATATAGTAATTAAAATTAGTATTACAGTCCAATATTCGAAGGATTGAAAGGAAGGAGGAAAAAGATTTTTATTAAGATCATTTGGATTTCACGCAGGATAACCTTGGCATTAATGTGTTCAGTATAAAAAGTTGAGTTACTTGTCGGCTCTTCTCAGCAGAAGGTACTCAGAACCGGTGGTAGTTTCATGTTCATTCATCGATTTAAAAGTGCTTGTACAAGTCCATTTGAATTTATTAATTTCCTCGAGTAGAAATAGAACCTACGACCATTGTCTTTACAGTCAAACGCAATTCTACGTAGGCATTTAGATATAAAAGACTTACACAAACAAAAACAAAGAACACAATTCAATATTCCACGTAAGTAAATAATAATAAATAACGATAAATAAACATAAAATTGATATTACTGCCAGATCAAACAGTGATATTGTGAATGACACGGCTAAAGCAAACATTCTGTGGCCACCGGCCCAAGTATTACCATAATGGGAATACGCCCGCGGCCATCAACGATATATAATGTTTTAGTTGAGTTATACTATATATCTTACTACATAAGCAGTAGTGTAATATACATCTTACTATATAAGCAGTAGTATAACATATATCTTACTATATAAGTAGTAGTAGTCGTCGCTCAGAACTTTGTTTGAGTGGACTTTAGGTGAAATGGAAAATTCGATTTTTTCCGTTCCCATAGCGATTTCGGGAATTCCCCAAGAAATCTATAAAACCAAATTTCGTCTTTCTTTCTATGGAATGGTAGTGGGCTTGAATATAACTGACTTACAATAAAAAATGGTCCGCCTTGTTTAATTACTTGTAATAAGACATTGGGATACGCCACTCAATATGCAATGTCTCGAAAGTTTGACTGGTTCCCTCTGCCTCCCCCTATTACGCGGGAAAAACAGTAAAGCTGTTTAGTTTCACTATAAAATCGCTAGATTAATTCACTGATGATAGCCTAGTACATGTCTGAATATTAAGAATTTTTCCCGATCCTTCTGGGATATTGTAAACATAATCATATATGAAGGGTGTACCACCGCGGGCGTGTTCCGCCCTTTTTTATTTATTTCTATAAATCAAACATTTTATTAGCATAGTTTTACGTATTCGTGCAGCGATAAACCGTTATATAACGAGGGTCCATCTGAGGGCAGCGCGTATTTGAATATATCTTCGACCATTATATGGCAAACGCCATTTTGCCTACATTTCTTTTGACGGGTAGAAATAAAAATAGGCTGAAAATGAGTTGTATTTGTGGTATAAATTTTTATTTTAACTGATTTTCAAAAAAGGGAATTTTAGTTTAACATGTAGGTACGTATGTTGGAGTCAAGTGTTTAAGTATGAGTCCATATCGAGATGATCATTTTTGTTTGACAAGGTAAAAATTGAAAAACAAATGTTCCCCCATATCCCCATATCCCCCATATTCATTTCAATAACGTATTTTTTCCCTTTTAAGTTTTTTTTATTATTTTCCTTTATTACTATAAGTCACTTATATATTTTTTTTAAATAAATTAATAACGGCTTCTTTCTTCTTTTACCTTTACTAGAAATCCACCTTTACAGTAGAAATTGTGATAACAAAATTTATCGTAGCCATTAAAAAAATATGGAGCAACTTATTGAACCTTTTAGACTCCCTTAAATAGTAGCAAGACAAAGAGCGGTGTTGAGTACCGCTACTCAACACGCAATATCTCAAAATTCCCTGTGAAGATAAAAAATAAAAATTATTATTAAAGAACCAGTTCCACCATTTCCTTCGAACACTAAGTGTTTAAGTCCAGAAGTAAACAAGCGTAGGTTTGCTCAAGTCAGAGGTAGTTAAGAAGTACGTAATTATCCATACTTGGTACATTTTTCAGGTGGCGCTATGTTCGTGCCGCTCTCAGCATGGCTGATTAAGTTTTAAGTACGTGGAGCTATGAAAGATGGTTCAAATTTCTCGTATTTTTTTTTTTCATTTTATTCACAATTTTTCATCCATTTAGATATTTTTTATTGATGGGTGGAACCTGTTACTTTCTATAGTGAATCCAAACTCCTTTTTTTCTGTTAGGCGTTTACCTACACTAATATTACGAAGCTGAAGAGGTGTCTCGTTGAACGCGTTATTCTCTGAAACTAATTATTCGAAATGGAAAATTATTTCTGTGTTGGATTGCCCATTTATCGATGAAGGCTTTAGGCTTTTATAATAAATACCTCGGTTATGGTTTTAATGTAACCCACTGCCACTGCGGTTAGTTCTTTATACTTATACTTCAATATTAATTAAATACTAAGTATAGAAATATCTACATAGAGGCCAGTCGTGTAAAATCAACTGGTTGTGGGTTCGATCCCCACTAGAGGAGATGAAATGTTTATTTACATTTATATTTTCATTTCTTCGCTCTGGTGTCGAGGCAAAGCATGGCGTTGAGTTCTGCCACTCAACACGTAACGTCTTAACACTAGGTTCTCTCTACCTACCTTGCTGTGTACGGGATACAGCGGAAGCTGATTTAATTTTAATTTAATCTATATACATGTTACTTTGGGCACTTAAATTGTCTAGTATTCTCAGTTATTTCCGCTAGCAAACGCTAGTAACTTACAAAATTCAATTGAATCATCTAAAAAAATGTTTTTTACATTTTCACACATTTACTTAAACAAAGATAACTAATAATAAATTAATATATTCTTTACTCGATTCTCTTATCAGCAACTTGACGTGCTGAATTGAATAAAAGAAAAAAATCAAATTAAAATAGAATCATCACCTCTTTCCTAATGGCCCGACCATTAAGAAGACTAAGCAAACCGCTAAGTCTAGCGGGCAATAAATAAATTCAAACTCCATTGTTTTACAGTAATTCGTATTTTTAAGATTTAACTCTAGACGTTCCGTATTTATAGCTCCCGAAGTTTTTCTAACACAGCCTTATTAAAAAAAAGTTTCCCTTCAATTAATGAAAATATACAATAAATAATTTTCACGCTGTATCCCATATGTTGCAGAGTAAGCAGAGGGAGCTTTGTGTTAGGGATTTGCCCAAAATATTAAAAATTTCAATTCCTCGAGTGGGAATCGAGCCCACAACCTGTCACGTTTACAGTCATATGTTTATGCCTCTGCGCCAGAACTAGCCCCCACATTAGCAGGGAACCAGATCAAGGAAATGAAAATTCATTCATAACCTACAACCAATGAGTTTACAGTCGTACGTGCGTCCCATTACGCTAATATAGCTCCTATAATATTTTAACAAAATAACATACCTATACGTACTATTATTACGTCGATGTTTTGTCCAGTTGACCAAAGTCGCGACGTTTGTTGACCTTGTCTGAACTTTACATATTAATATACATTCAGATATTTTGATTCTAATGAAATGTGAAGTATTTCAAAATTATTATATTAATTACCTTTGCTGTAAAATGTTTCTGAAATAATCTAAGAAGTATAAGCATAATAGTGAAATGCTTGATTGTGTATCCAATGTTCATGGGTTCAGATTTTTCCCTTTTTTTCCCTTTCCGCTTATGTCAACATCTACCATATTTTGCAATTGTATCACAATAGCTCCGTTCTAGCTTTTACTGGCCTTACTACATATTATAGAAATTGCGTGTTCCAATGAAAATAACTAAGAGAGAGAGAGAGAGAGATAATTAAATATTCGTCAAAACAAATTCTTCAGCTTTATAATATAAGGAAAGAAGAATAGATCTAGCTGATACATTTTACAACTATGTATGTCACGATGGCATAGAATAGAGTCTATTCTATTGAAAGGCCAATATCTACAATATTTTGTATTAAGTAAAACATAAGAGGCCATCGTGGCGCAGGGGCACAAAGGTGTGATTGTAACGCGACGGTTGTGGGTTCGATCCCTACTCGGGGGAATGAACTATTATTTATTAATATTTTCATTTCTTCTCTCTAGCAACAAGGCTAAATCTCGGCGTTGAGTTTCGCTACTCAACATGCAATATCTCAAAACATTCAGCGGAAAGTGAGGAACGCAGTGTCTTGAACTTGGTTCTATCTGCCTACCCTGATATATGCGGGATACAGCGTGAAGCTGATAATAAAAAAGTGAAACATATAATATATAAACATAATATGTAACGTATGTATACAACGTACATAAAGACAAGAATCACGTCGCTCCAGCTAATGTTCAGAACATTTTTCGTGTTATTGCCTGCGGTACGTCCTTTTGAAATATAACCTACATGGTAGGAATACTGAAGTCTGCTCACATTATTTATTAAATGACAATATTCCTTGCCTTATATAAAGCTACACAGGAATGTCAATTAAAGCTTAACTGATATTAAAGAGGTAACAGTATATGAATTTATAGCGATTTGATGTCATGTAAATGATGATTAGTGTCTAAGAATGTGGGTGATTGTGAGCATTTTTATTTCTTTATATTGGAAGAACGCGCGGTGTTGATCCGAAACTTAGTTCTTAGTTCTAGTCTCTGAGAAATTTGTGAACAAATACACAAATATACTTATTTAAACTTGCAAAATTTAGGTACCGCGCTTGGGTAGCTTAAACAGATTATCATTGACAAATATTATCTAATTCTAACAATACCAAATACGAGTATATAAAAGTGAAACTCATAACCTCCTTTTTAAAAATCAGTCTAAAAATATTACGCCAAGCCCTATTAGATGATATTTTTTTCCTTTTCTGAAACAGACCTGCAACTAGGTCTCTCGATTAGTATTGTAATCGAAATCCTATTATCAATTATCAACTGATCGCTTTCAAGTCTCTGGAGGAATCTGCAATTTTTTACCTTAATTTGTTAAGAGTTTTCATTTTTTTACTTTTTCCCGAATGAAATAGGTTTTTTGTGAAATAATATTTTTTGTTACTTTTATACTTTGTAGTTTTGATAGAGATGTCTTAGTGAAACAAAAAATATTATCTCTTGGGCTTTTGTGTATGAAATTATGTCAATAATAAAATCTAACACTGGTTTTATTGTGATACGTGCGAGCTATATATACATAAATAGACAGATCCAAGTGTTAAGACACTCCGTTCCCTAAGCACCGCCCAATTTTATAGACATTGCGAGTTGAGTGGCGGACTTGGCGGATAAAAATTATAAATTTTCCCAAATCGAATTCACAATAGTCGCCTTTACAGCCAGATACTGACCCGTTGTGCGACAACAGCCTCTACATTTCAATGATGTAACTAAAGTCTTCAACAGCCCAAATACAAAATAAACAGACAAACATTTATATGTAATTATAAAAGAGAATGAACCTCTCTCAGTTCCAAGTTGAAAATCACACTTTGTAGTTGCCAAAAACTTGATGAACTCGTAAAATGTACTCAAGCATTAATTAGCCCCGACGTTGTTGGAGCCTTATTAGCATTTTTATGACAGAACCCTGAAACACTAACTGTAGTTCTCATACATACACGTATATATGTATATTTTATACATAGATGTATATAAAATATATTGTTGATAGCTTCACGCTGTATCCCGCGTGTAGCAACGTCGGCAAAGAGAACCTAGTGTTAAGAAACTCCGTTTAGTCACGCACTGTCAAATTCTCTAGGCATTCTGCGTGTAGAGTGAAGTGACAAGGCAAAGTGCGGTGTTGAGTGAAAAAAAGCCTCCGATGCCTCTAGTAGCAGAAAATGGGGGTGCAAATGAAACGGGTAGGTATGTATAGTAAAGTAGACAGAGGGAATCAGGGAACCTTTACATTAAGAACTTCCGTTCCCCACTCTCCGCTAAATTCTCGAGGCACCCTAACTAGCGCGACAAAGTAAAAATATTAAATATGTTTATTCCATCGAGTTGAATCGAACCCACTACCGTCGCCGTTTAAGTCGTACGCTTGTATACATACGCTACAACGGCCTAAAACAAGAATTTGATAAATTATGTTCCCCTAAAGTGAAAATCGAACTCACAACCACCGTGCTTAAGAGGTGATCAAAATATATATAGGTAACTTTAACATTTAATTACAAGGCAAGGCAAGTTCATTGTCTTTGAAAGGTTAACTAACTACACAATTATAGGGTAGGTACTCAACGTCTGGCTGTCTGTCTGCTCGTTTCGTCATGCGTGACGGATTTAACCAGAGAGTTAATTCATACTAATTATACGATAATATAAAAATTGAGTTAAAATATGATTAGTAGGTCAGTTAAAGGGACCCTAACGTTAAAGCACCTCAAACCCCACTTTCCTCTTAATTCTCTAGACAATACGTATTGACTGGCAGAGTTTAACGCCGGACTTAGTCTAATAGATTAGAGATAGGGGAGGATAGGAAATATGAAAACAGTAATTATACTACCAAAAAAAAATATCTAACCCACAACCCCTTCATTGAAGACGAAATTATACGTTTAATAATTATTTCTTATGTTATTAATAATTATATATTTTTTTCGCTTTATAAATATTAAATTAATAAAACTTTTAGCTTCAAACATTTTTTTTAGTACAGAATAAAATATATACGTTTCTATACATTCACTATCGTTCGTGGAAGAAAATTTGGTAGAATAAATTCCGTGACAGTACAGACCCTATCGAATTAGTTAAAAGGTCACTTTATCGATTTCCACTGGATCAGAAAAGTTTATTCCGAATATCTAATTACATTATGCAGAGTGGCATGTTGACCCGCTATAGGGGTAAAACATGGGCCTCTTTAGCCTCTTTTCGCGGCTTTGTCTGCGTGGTCTTTTTTGAATGAATTTAATAAAATGTAAATATTTTTTTATAAAGTGGGAATAAATTTTAATATAAATAATAACTAAACGTTGTCTATAACACACGAGGTACACGTACATTTAACACAAGAGAAGTTTGTTTTTTTTTATTTGTTTTATTAAGCCAGGTTTCGTCATAAAAAATTATAAAAAATGGTTCTAACCGAACTAGCATTACTATTACTTAGTCTAAGGCCACGTTTTTATTTCTTTTACCTTTAAAAAACTTTGTTCATATTGACTCTGGCTTTTACCGACAGCTTTGCCCCCGTCGTCAAGTTAAAATAAATAAGTTACATCGAAACTATTGACATGATCTAACATAACCTTCCTCTACAAATGGACTATCTAACACAAAAAGAATATTCAATTCGAACCAGTACTTCCCAAGATCAGGGCGTTCAAATTAATATTACTTTTAGTTTTTTTTTACATTAATATATATTATCCTTACGTTTTACCATGTATTATGATTGTATAATATACTATTTTGCTATAATAACTAAAAACATTTGAATATTTTAATATTAACAAAATACGAAATAATTTTAAAATGGACTTATGGATTATGAATGCTAGAACAAACAAGTGACATCTCAAATAGCATGCACTTGGTAGCTTTGGGTAGACTTCCCTTATTCGAATTTTATTTTATACTTAGTTGAGCACTGTCGGCAAAAAACATGAAGTTTTTTAAAAGTTAAGAAATTATAACTTTATAATATAAAATATTATTTAATAATTATCATTTTATTTTTAAACATTTTTAAAGTGTTATTCCACAATTAGGAAAGAAAAATACTTATTTAGAAAATGTATAAAAATTTGAACGTAGCGGGACTCGAACCCGCGCCTCCTGGAAACCGACCATGTCCCTGTACCTGGTCGGTTTTATAAATAAGTAATTATCATTTTGTATAGACACTACGAAGTTTCTATATAGGAAAGCAAAGAATCAGCTTCACCCTGTATCCCGCGCACAGAGGGTACCTAGTGTTAAGACAAATTTTCAAACGTATATACAAAAGCTATTCCGTTACTGAGGTACAGACAGACAACTTATAGACGAACCACTGAAATTAGAAAATTAAAATTCAGCGTTTAGGTAGGTAAGTAGTAAGATGTAGCGCTGCGCTAAGAGTTCATTCCTCATAAATCCCACAGAGACGGAAAAAACCATATTTTCCATTTACGTTTCAAAGTCTATTAAATTATTTTGCTGACTCTACTTCATGTTTGAAATGTGTCGTACATTCCGTAATGCTGCCTGTATTCGAGACTTCCACGTGTGCATTTCAGTAGCGATATAATGAAGTAAAGTTAGCGAATGTTATTGTTCTCCAGACTCACATTACTTACACAAATGTCTTATTATGTATAGAAGCAGCATAAATACATCTTGCTTTTTCTCACATAATAGGGTAAAAAGAAGAAACCTGTTGAGACACTCTGCGCTCCACTTTTTTCAAATATCGAGATATTGCGTGTTTTATGGCGGAACTCAACGGCGTGCATTGTCTACCAAAGCGGAGAAATGCAAATAATTTAAATAGAATTCGCCCGGTTAGGTTCCCACAACCATCGCCTTTAGAGACAGACGTTGACCAACTGCACCACGCAAGTCTCAAAGTTTCGTGTAAAATTGTAATAATTATTTAACAAAATATATCAATTAACATATATAATAATATAATGTCCAGTCTCTATTTTCACTTTACTTTAAAAGATTATTTTAAGATATTTATAAATTATTTGTTTGTTTCAGGTAAATTTGCCACTACCTTGGTCCACTGAAGTCAATCAAAAATACGATTTTAGTGTATATAAACAATATAAGGGTGCATCTGACAAACTTTTTGTTTCTAGAGTTTCCATTATTTTATTTTCTTGACTATTCTTCTATGATTCATCAAAATCAATTCAAGTACCCGTGGAGTACACACATGACCACGTGGGGTCTGGATTCTGAAGTTGGTCAATGATGACTTCAAATTGTAATATAAATTAATATTTTCAGTTTTTTTAGCATATTTTACATGTAGCAGAATAAGCAAAAAGTATTAAAACCTCTTTTTTTTCAGTCTTTACATAATTCGGAGTGGTATTAGACCTGCCTAAGGGCAACTAATTTAAATAAAATAAATCTTAGATTGGGGATCGGATTCCACTACTTTCGGTTATGATCAATCAATGAGCCATGATAGAGTTCGTGAGTAGGCAGAAAGAACGTACTATTAAGATAGTTTCCCAATTTGTGTTAATTTTTTTAAATACACTTTGAGAAGCAAAACTCAACGCCGCGCGTTGTCTTGTTACTGGAGTAAGGAAATGAAAATAACTACGCGTTTTTATCGAACCCACAACCGTTGCGTTTACATGACGGCTTCTATCACTCGTAGATAATATATTGCGTATATTATGCATATACTTTGTACTTTAATAAGCTGATAATGTAGAAGGTAATCAGAAACCTCACGGGGTTTGCATCATACAACATTTCTCTAATGGCCGGATGGCGCTTAATTTACCTACAGTGCCTTCAAAGAGAATTGCTAATTTTATAATATGATTTTTTCTATTAAATTATACGTTTTATGCTTTAGACTTAATACTATTTCTTTCTTTTGGTAAAAGAAAAGAAACAATATCATCCTAAATTACTTTTTTTCTTATGTGGAATAAAAAAGTATCTATTAGTTTATGCGACAGTAACAGATTTGTTAGCAGATGGATATAATATAATAATTTTTAGATAACGTGTTAATTTAATTTATTTATGATTCTTAGTATGAAAATATATGTGTATATTCAGCTTCACGTTGTTAGTTCAATGGTTGTGAGTTCGATCTCCAATCAGGGTAATATATTTTTTCATTTCCTCGATTTTATAAGACTAACTGGGGCTTAAAATCCGCCAATCAACATACAATGTCTGGAATTCAGATACATAATGAAAGACGGTAACGAAATTGAAAATTATATTATATATTTTAAATCAGCTTCACGCTGTATCCCGCACACAAGCAGGGCAGGCAGAGGGAATCTAGTGTTAAGACACTCCGTTCCCCACTTTCCACCGAATTCTGGAGGCATTGGGTGGGGAGTGACGGAACTCAACGCCGCTCTTTCCCTAGACACTATATATTTTAAATTCAAAATAAATATAAAAAAATAATCTAGGAATTTCTGAAATTAAAATTAAATCAAATCATCAAACACAAGTGAAGC
>JAATLQ010000070.1:0-13980 GCA_013421005.1 Heliconius erato x Heliconius himera
CCGCTGCGCGCCGCCCGCGCCGCCCGCCGCCACGCGCGCGCCCGACACCTACCCGCCCGTCACGCGCAACCAGGTCGACCACCTCACGGCCACCGTCGGACACCTGCTCATATACAAAGTGCCCGAGGTCAGTGTGCTCGTCTCTCAGAGTGGCGCGCGTGACGTGGTGTTAATTTATCAGCAAAAAGATACTGAAAACGCCCAAACTCCTCAAATACGTGCACCAGTAGTTCCTTAATGTATATTTATAAATATCATAATGAATTATCATAAAAATGGTATACTAGTACATACAATAGTATACTAGTCACTTAATACTTTTATTATCAAATAAGTGGAATACATTTTATATTTTAATATAAAAATACTCTTCCGTCGATGAGACAAGGATCGAGACCATCAGTGACTAGGGCTTTAAGAAAGAAGTACCTACTCACAATACGCGCCGTCTCAAGTAATACTGCCTTACGCATGCGGTTCTTGATCCTAAAACTTAAAAAATATATGAAAAATAAAAACTGATAACCTTTTTATTTATACAACAGGATACATTCTTCGACCCAGAAGACGGTAGTACCCGCAACCTGCAGCTGTCCCTGAAGTACAGTGATCGTTCAGAAATACCGTCGAATCACTGGTTGCAGTTTGATGCCAGAAATCAAGAATTCTATGGACTGCCCACTTCAAGTGATGAAGGAAGCGTGCATTATCAGCTGGTAGGCTATATTTTATTGTATTAAATGAAATCAAATAAATAATAATGGGAAAATAAACATAATCAATTCGTTCACAACCGTTGTGTTTACAATACAACACTGTACCAATGCGCCAAGACGGCCTCAATCTTTATACTATAGATAAAAGACTTAATCTTGGACTTACGACCTTTGACGAATTTAGTTATCACATCATTTTTTTTTTCTTTTTAAACACCTTGTACATTTTGAGATCTTTCTTTATATTAAATGAAAAACTAATATTTTTTATTATTTTTTTTCGTTTTTAAAGAGATGCACTTGATGATGCATACTTTTACAGCTCAAAGTAGAAGTATCAATGTCAAAAGTATCACTTCTATTATTTAATCCTGCTTTAGGTATTTCATGTAATTTATTATGGTTCAGAGATAAAAAAAAAACAATAAATCAAATTATTATTTATCATAAATTATTCACGTTAAATTATATTTAGAAGGCAAGCCTAATTAAAAGCTTATGTTCATATCTGAAATTTAACAAATTGATTTTATTCCAGATCGCCGAAGACTCTACAAGGAAGAGCGCCTACGACAGCTTGATAGTAGAAGTGGCTAAGGCACCCACCATCCGTCCTACAGTCGAGTTCCAAATGACAATGGACCCTTCACCCAATTTAGTGGACAATGCGAATAATAAACGAAAAGTAGTCGAGAAACTGGCAGCTCTGTTCGGACAGAGAGAAACTGATAATATAAGGATACATAGTATTACGGATAATCCCACTACTATTATATGGTAAGTCATTATTAAATAAGAATAGAATTAACTAAAAGTCGATAAATTGCCTAGTGATTTAATTATTATGTCGAATTTAATCATATATTTTTAAAAATTATTTAATAATTGCAGCCAAATTATCAAAATACTATTGTACAAATTTCTAATTTATTTTACTTAACTGGAACCAACATTATCAACTTACATAATCTTGTTATTCATGTAAATCTGTCCTTTTTGAGGTGTTATGCCTCGAAATTTGGACATAATTGGTAATCGTAAATTGAATAATAATCAACGTGAAGAAAATAATAATAATAATAATAATTTTGTTTTAGGTATAACACAAGTTTACCAATGGATAGATGTCCGCAACGAGAAATCGAGGAGCTACGAAAAATGATAATAGTAGACGAAAAAGGAGCCATCGGCGGCAATCTTAAAGAGCACGTCGATCAGATATTCGACAAAGACTTAAAAGTTATGTCCATTCGTCTAATACCTCTAGGACTTTGTGCTGATCAAAATACTAAAATCCAGAAACCCATCGTACCAGTGCACAGTGGAACCAATTTACAGAATAAGGCTACCAGTGCTGGTCCGGAATATTCGGATTATTTGGTGACCTTTGTCATTCCTGCGGTCGTCATTGTGTGCATGATCGTCGTTGCCGGTATTATCGCTTGCGTTTTGTATAGGAGACGTCGCACAGGTGAGATTTATTTACAATATTTGCTTTAATTAATAATTGTGTTGTTATTTATGTATTGTTTTCTGTGATACGTATATTATTTATTTAGAATTATTATAATAGAATATTTACAGTTATTTTAGAGTAATATTTTTCATTTCTTATATTATAATATATATAAAGTAAAATAGTTTCAATGTTTTTTTAATAAGAAAATATTTTAAACTATAGCGGATGCAAATTCTTGACACGAACAAGGTGATTTATTGACTTAATACAGTAGAGCACTTCAATTATGCCATACGTTTTCATTTATACTACTATTCTCTTGCTCTATTAGTCTTCTCACTGAACTCAAAATACTAGCACCTAATTGTTTTGTAATACGCACCACTGCACAGTATGTCTACTGTTATTCAATTATTAT
Source organism: Heliconius erato x Heliconius himera (assembly GCA_013421005.1). Taxonomy (NCBI): domain Eukaryota; kingdom Metazoa; phylum Arthropoda; class Insecta; order Lepidoptera; family Nymphalidae; genus Heliconius; species Heliconius erato x Heliconius himera. The sequence continues at coordinate 2,594 of JAATLQ010000070.1, forward strand.
TATTATTAATATTTATTCAAATATTAAATAACACAAACATAAACAGGTAAAATGAGCGTTGGCGACGAAGAAGAGCGTCAAGCGTTCCGGTCAAAGGGCATCCCGGTGATATTCCAAGATGAGCTCGAAGAACGGGCGGACGCTGAGCCTGCTGACAAGAGTCCTGTCATCATGAGGGAGGAAAAGCCACCCCTTTTACCCCCCGCGCCTGACTACCGCGGGGACGACGCCCCCTACCGCCCCCCGCCGCCCTTCGCCGCCTCCCGCACGCCGCCCCGCCCCAAAGCTACCCCCACTTATAGGAAACCACCACCATATGTGCCCCCTTAATTACTTTACCAGTACAATCTAATTATAACAAACTTTGTAGTGGTAACGTCTTAGAACTGACGATTTTATGATATTATGTAAAGTATATTACATTCAGTCCTGCATTTTTAAACCAGGTGATAATATAATTTAACCTAATTTAGGAAGGTTATTTGATCATTTCATGTCAACGGTATTAGAAAATCGTCAATTCTACTATTCGGCCACGAAAATTATACTAACTAATACAGAATATGTAAACGTTAGATAGTGAAGACAAAATTTTATATTTTAAAATGATTTCGCTTGATATATTAAGATTTTTGCTTTTACTTTTTATATGGAAATGCGCACTGTTTGTGTGAAATTACGTCTTCAGTATTCTAACTATATTATATTATGGGAAATTTTTAATAGAATTTTCTAAAATCAAGTCAAGGCGAATACTTTGAAAAAATCCAATTAATATTATATATTTAATGCATGTCAAGATATCTTAATTTGGATTTCTTAAAGTATTTGTGTTCGTGTAAAATAAGCTCGTACATATACGTATCGCGCCAAAGGGGTCTAAAATTTCATTTTTTAATTTTTTATAAAACTAGTCGATTCATTAATTTGCAAATTTACAAACTTTTTTTAATTACTGTCATTAATCAGCGTATAGTATTTTTTTACAAGCATTTAGGGAAAAATTAAATTATGAATGCATTTATTACGAAAATTATTATAAATTTAAGATAACGAGAACGAACCTCATAACGACTAAAAAGGAATTGTGCACAATTATAATGTGACTACGTATTTCTTGTATTTTAAGGGATGTCACGAGGTAGCTTTGGAGGTGTAGTTGTATTACAGTATGTTTATGGTTGAATTGTAAATTAAGTCACTTTTAGTGTTGCCAGTGTCTTTCTTCTCGGAAAATTTTATTACTAAATCAGGTTAACATGTATAACGTACGTTACAAACGTTATATAAAAAGAGACTTAAAATTAATAATAAAATATAATTTTTTGTGTTATAATATATTTTCCGAACTGGCAACACTAGTCACACTACACTAGAATGTTGTTACGGTAGAACATGTTACATTAGCACTATAATACAGCATCGTAATGCAAATATTTTCATTTGCAACCGACTGCCACTCAATTATTATAAGCGATGTGATGAAATGATATAAATCCATAATATATATATTATATAAGTCTAGACCAAAAACAGTTCTATACGTGTGTTGGCTAAACGTGCCATTGTTCAACAGTTGTTGTATAAATTACTTTAATAAACATATCGGTAACGGTAGAGCCTTTAGCGTAGATCTTCCATACATGAAGGTAGGCTGTTTGTATGTGAATTGAGAGAGTAGAACACGATGTTAGACTTTATGGACTTAAGACTTAAAGCACATTATATCTAAATGTATAAAAAAACGCGATATTGCGCTATTCAAAAAAAAAAATGTTTATCTATTGTATACTCCGTTTATAAGGAGTTCGTACAGAATAAATGTTGTGAAGCGAATTTTCTTTACGCTTTAGCAATCGATTACTTTATGGATAACATTAAATATACGAATAACTGGCGTGTACATTATAAATAACATGTGTTATACAACTGACCTTAGTTCTAGGCTACGAATAGATATTTTTTAAGAAATAAAATATCATTTTGTACTTGTCTAATTATTACCATAGACTTAAGATTAATCAAATTATGTAAACGATAGGAATTTAAACGAAATGAGCTATAAAGTAACGTTTTTTTCTTATGGATGTATTTTTTTCTATTGTATACTCATTTAGATTTTTGCATTTATAAATCTTTTTAGTCATATACAATTTTATGGAACAGCTACAATGTTTTAATTTTTATTATTATATATATTTTTTATTTCTTAGTAGTTGTACTTAATAATGTCCACATGAACCGTACCATTTTATTATTATTTCATATTTATCTATGACAGCTATTTTATTTAATCATATTTTCATCAAAACGCACATAATTTATGTAATTATTGAGTTTTTTTCTATTTTAATAAAATGGTCTAGTATTTATCTTGTTTCATTTCTTAAACTAAATCGAAAAGTCGAAGATCGAGTACATGGCTTGCGGGAGCCCGGACTTTAGCACTATCCTTATAGATCCTGAGCGTTAAGTCGGAAAAGTTCAGGTACTTCGATTCGTTATCGACGAGTCTGGATGCATCTATCACGATGTCCACGATGTGTTCTGCAATCGCAGAATATCGCCCAAGCTCAAGGGGCTAATATACAAGAGCATACAGAGATCCAACGTGTTCTACTACCTCGGCACACTCACTCTTCAAGGTAGCCTTGAAGTCCCTGATATAGCGGATAAGCTGCAAGAGCGTCGTCTGAGATGGTATAGCCACGTTGCGCGCCAGCCTAACTATATCGGATGACCAAGGAAGCGCTTGTTGGATGTCGTTCTGCAGGACATGAGAGCCAACAGACTAAATAAGATACTGTTTACACCGAATATCCAAGTACCGAATACTATTCGGTTTAAACTTTACCGAACCGGATATTCGGCTGAATTATTCGGTTTACCGTTTCTTCGTTAATTTGCCGCGTAAACAGGTTTTAACATGCTACCTCACCGCCACCTGAAAGCACAAAAATTCAAAATTTGTCCAAATGTATAAGAAATTGCCTATCAACATTGTTGAACCCTCGATTTAGAATGAAATTTCTTGTATATATCTTTTCTTCAGAGCGAGGGTTTGTGATTTATAAGACCCGGTGTTATGGTTAGTTTTATCCGCTCTTTACCCAGACGCAGCTGACTTCGATGCATGTCCATTCTTGACATCGAAGATTCCCCCAATACCGATGCTTTCCTTTTTTTTAAATAATGTATGTTAAATCTCAGTTACTATCTAGTTTCTTTAGGTGTACACAAAATGTTGCGTAAAATGTTGCAATCCTGTCTCTTTCAAAATATCTTATACCCCTGTCAAACACCTGAAAAAAAAATCTTGGTTTTGGACCTCCTGCGACCTGCTCACTACTAATGCTTCATCTTTATCAGTACTTTCGTTTGATGTTCTTTGTAGCTTATCCTTTTTCTTTAATCAGCTCACAATTTTCTTAAATATTAACAATTGTATCCATAGCGAGCAATATTTCACCAAAGGCAAGTCCACTACAGATGCGGGTGCAGCACTCCTCAAGCACATTTATGACGCATGGGAGAAGATACAAAAGGCAATTGGAGTGTTATGTGATTTATCCAAAGCCTTTGATTGTGTAGACCATGAAACTCTGTTATTAAAACTTCATCATTATGGTTTACAAGATACTGCCCTTGATTTTATTACCTCATATCTTAGTGAAAGAATCCAGAAAGTTAGTATAAATAATGTAAAATGATCTGGATCTCCTCTAAGGATGGGCGTTCCACAAGGATCTATTCTGGTCCTCTTTTATTTCTTCTTTATATTAATGACCTGCCCTTTTATGCAAATAACCTATGTGATATTGTACTCTTCGCAGATGATACCTCTTTAATATTTAAGGTAGACAGAAATAAAACAAACTATGACGAAGTGAAAAGTGCATTATCGCATATTCTTTATTGGTTTGATATGAATAATCTAATGTTAAATGCTAAAAAAACTAAATGTATTGTACTTGCTTTACGAAACGTTAAAAAACATAATTTTAGTCTAGAAATTAAAGGAGAAACAGTAAGTGTGTCGGAATCAGCTATTTTCTTAGGTTTAACGATAGATTTCAAACTCCAGTGGAACAGTCATCTGGAAGCACTTGCGGATAAACTCAGCTCTGCCGCGTTCGCCATTAAAAAAGTAAGACAAATGACGGACGTTGAAACTGCCCGACTAGTCTACTATAGATAAATTCATAGTATTTTATCTTATGGAATGTTGCTATGGGGCAGTGCTTCAGATATAAATTCAATATTTATTCTTCAAAAAAGAGCCATGAGATATATTTATAATCTAAGAGCTCGAGATTCTCTGTGAGGTGTTTTTTAAGATGCAGGTATTATTACAGTAGTTACGTAGGCTGCAGTTTTAACTAAAACTAAACTATATCTAAGACTACTGCCTTCAATTTTTCAAGAACAGTAATCTGTTTAAACCTAAATTAATCTAACTTATACATAATTGTCCTCAATTTTGGAGAAACAATATTGAATCTAAACCTAACTAAATCTAACTTTACCTACGACTTAATTACTCCACGATGGAATAATAAGTGTGGGAACGGAAGAAATTCCTTTCCCACCGGCGCTGTTCACCCGATCTCTCCTTTGTCAGCGTTATGTGGCGCTCGGCCGCCTATCAGACGTACACATTATAATATTAAATAAATTTTCCGCCTGTGACACCGAGCGCTATATAACACAGTTGCTTCACAATTTGTATATTATAATATTCTGTTTGTCCGGCAAAATGTACAATGTCAATGCAAAAATAGCGATATACATACGATAGGAACGAGAAATAAAGATAAACTTGTTACGCCACGTTTTCGCCTCCAAAAAGTTAATAAATCTTTTATGGGTCTGAGTATACGTGTATATAATAAACTTCCGCAGTGTATTCTAAGTTTGCCACTACCACAATTTAAAGTAGCTTTAAAAAAATACTATCAAGTAAAGCTTATTACACTGTTCAAGAATATTTAGAGGATAAACATGTATGGAATTAATGTCTATTGAATTTGATGCAGGATAGCCGCCAGTTAATGTAATAATTCAATTATATCAATGACATTGAAAATAGCAACTGTTGAGTTTCTTGCCGGCTCTTCTCCTTCCCAACTGAACTTTATTTGAATATAGAATATTTTGAATTTGAATTAACAAAATCTTCTAATCTTTTCTTATCTTGAATTTACTTAAATTTACATTTCCATTTCTTCGCTCTAGTGTCGAGGCAAAGCGCGGCGTTGAGTCGTGCATCTAATTAAATAAAAATAATCGAACTGAATGTATTCGGTACCATAACCGAATAGTTCACCCAATATGAATATTGAAAAAGATACCGAATACGCTGAATACCGAACGAATATTCGGCGCATTTCGGAGCGCCTGGTCGGCTTCCAGGAGGCGCGGGTTCGAATCCCACCACGTTCAAATTTTTATACGTTTTCTAAATAAGTACTATCTGTATTGTTTGCGGTGAGTTCAAAACGATCTGTATTATTTCTTGGTAAAAAATGTTTTTATTCTCATAAAGTATTACACAACTTTATATTAATAGAATATATAAATTGTAAAATTGTAATAGATATTAAGTTAATAGATAATAAGTGAAATATTTACAAAAAATAAGGCAATCTAAAAATACCTGGACTTTCGGAATTAAATATTTAGATAATTATCTCTAGTTATAACCCTTATTTAAGCAGCAGATAAATAAAAAAATGATGATTAGCTGATAATAATGAAAAAGTTAAAAAAGGAAGGACCACGTGTCTGCAGTGTTTAGTTAAAATTGTTATTAAAAAAAAAAACTATTTCTACGATTCTGGATGGTCAAGGTATTCTCCATAGATTTATAGTTATTAGCATAAACAATTCGATATCAATCAAAATATCGGATTGTTTTTATATCAATAAAAAACCGGTACCGGTAAGGAACCGTACTAGCGTACAATATATTATATATTTTGGTATCTTTAGTTTCTCTGTGAAAAATTAATATGTTAGTTGTCAAAGTTAGTTGTCAAATAATAAATTATGTGAATGACATTAAAGAAAAATAACAAATATTATTTTCCAGCTTTAGAAAGAGGAATATTTCACTGAACTTGAAATAAAAAAAAACATGGAAACTACGTCTGATTACGATAATAATTATAAAAAATATAAAAAGAAGCAAAAAAAGTTTAATTTAAGAAAAATTCGGTTATCCTTAAAATTCAGACCCGATATATTAAAGTTAGTTCTAAACATGAGGCAAAGTATAAAAAAGAAAAAGGAATTAATAAAAAGTTTAAAGCATCGTTTAAAAATGGTAATGAGTTCCTCAGATTATATAAAAAATTAAGAAATCGTTCTTATTTGTAATATTAACTTTTTAAACTAGCATTTGTTTTGTAGGGATTTAATAAAAAAAAAACCTCATGTACACAGACTAATGAAAACATGTTGGACAATGTATGTACTGTAGAAACTGATATACAAAATAAGAAAGATTCCCACACTCAAACTTTAGAAATAAAGAGTTCAGCTACTTCAAAAGAAATATCAATAGAAAATGAAGATTTGTCATCAAAATCATGGAATGTGCAAGCCAATGGTGACAATGAGAAAAGTATTGCTGAACAAGTTAAAGAAGTAGCACAGAGCACTCTTCAAGAAAGCGGCATGGTGTATGTTGAGTCAGCAGGGATGTACTATGATTATAAGACTGGTTATTACTATAATTCTGTAAGTAACTTGTTCTTCAATAATAAAATATATTATAAATTATAAAACAGTGACCATGCGGTAATCTGACAAAGGTGGTTCAGGGTTATGCAGTATTGAATGTTTAGGTGTGTAGTTTAAAATAAATATGCATAATCTGACAAACTATACATGTTTTTATTCATTAGCATTTTGTGCTTTTGCTTTTGAATCTGTGAAGAACATTATATACATATGGCCCACAATTATTAACAATTAAATTAGTTAATAATATCTCTGTAATTCATGATTTTATTAGTCTAGCATTTTATTAGTAAACTCATCATGCATTTTATTAGTAAAGATTTCTCAAAATTTTATTTACAATTAACAATACCTACTATAGTAATGTAACATTTTTTTTTATGTTGTAGGAACTTGGTTTATATTATCACACTGATACTGGCTGCTATTACTACTATTCAAATGAAAAACAAACTTTTGTTTTTCATTCATATCCTGAAAAGAGTGCAGAGCATGAATCTTTAAAGGCTCATGAAAGGAGAAAGGCAAAGAAAAATAAAAAGGTATATTTTTCAAGTTTTAGTAATGAAAAGGTAGTTCTTTTTTTTTGAAGTTCTAAAAATAAAATTTTAAATAATTTAAAAAATAATTGAGGCATATAAGATTATTTATGTACATTTTTTCTTTTCTAGGCCTCCCGTTCAGATGATGTTGAAAACCTGACGAAACAATTCACTCAGGTTTCACTCCGAGGCTCAACTGCCTTAGGTAAATAGATTGCTACTAGTTGCTACCAAATACAAACATCTGAAATGTTATATTACAGGAAAAAGAAGATGAAAGCAAGCCTAAAAGAAGAAAAACTGAAGCAAAGAAGTTGGCAAAAACTGTAGACCCTACAAAAATGGATGATAATACAGAGACTGTCAGTGAAACAATAGAAAATATGAAAGACGAAATCCCTGTGAAGACACCATCAACGCAAGAGGAGTTAGAAGACGGAGAATGTAGTGAAACTGGTAGTGAAGCAGATAATGAAAGTACTTCTACAGAAAGTGATGATGGTAAAGGATCTTTTGCTGTTCAATATTGGTTTTATGTAAAAACTTCAATAAGAATAACTAATTTATTGGAAACTTATCTATATTATAAAATATTTTGTTCTTTGAGTGTATTTAACTTACAGCGACGATACTAGCAGCGACGAACGATATTTTATTACCTTTCATTCTTCAATTAAGTATTTTGTCACATTATGAAATCGCAAAGGGCAATAGAGCAAAGAGAAGTTGATTTCTATCCATTTTTAAGTTATTGTTTGTTGGGTAATGACACTACACTATGCTTTGACTAACAAGTTGAAGAAAAAAAATGTTTATGGTTTTTTCCACAAAGCAGAGTACATAAAAAAAAACATAATATTAAAGATATAATAATAATACAAAATGTAGGACATACTTACATTTGCCATCTAAAACAAAAAAAAACACATTGAATGTTACATATGGAATTGGATCACTTAAAAGATTGGAATTTAAGTAAAATATTTTTGCTATGTTACGATTAGACAATTGTCGCAGTTACTACTACTAATTAGTCTATTGAATATGTTAATAATTGTAAAATATTAAATACAATTTGTAATGTATAGGCTAACTGTGAACATGATGGTCTTGTGTTCGATTCCCGCTCTGGTGAATTATTTATTTTACAAATAACAAAATTTAACTATTTCTCATATAAATATTTTAACTAAAATAGTATAGTAAATACTTTTTACATTTTTTTAAAGTGTTGTTCCACATTTAGTATAGAAAAGTAATTATTTAGAAAATATATAAAAATTTGAACCTATTGAACCATACATTCTCATCAAACTACGTTGAAATTTTATATGGTTGTTACAACTTATTTATGTTGTTTTTATATGTTTATAATGAAATTTTTATGCGTTTTCTAAATAAGTATAGTATAGTAAATTTGATTAATTAGTGATCCTTATTTCCAGAATGTGTAGCTAAACATCACCCACCATGCATGAGAATAATAGTCCGAGAAACCAACTTGCCCAAATTGAAAGTGGGTACTTTATACCTTATAACTAAAGATGGTGGGACTTTGGGACGTGAAGGGGACCATCATGCTATTATAGTAAAAGACCATAACGTGTCTAGAGTAAGTGCCTATAATATTATTCTGTTTCATATAAACATTTTTTAATGGCATATAAACAAATTAAGGAATTTGTTGTTATTAAAATATTTCCAAATAGCGCTGTTTCGACTTCCGATACGTAAAAAGTTTTCTTGGGTAAATATTTTTCTTTCCTTGTTCCGTGTTCAAAAATATTAAAATATTAAATAAATACAATTATCTATTGCCAAATGATCATTCTTTCTTATAATAATCATTGGATAGCGGAGATTTATTTATAATGTTAAAATAAACTCAACCGGTTTATATCTAACATGCATAATTTACGTCTGTACCTGGAAGTAAATTGTGAAAAGAAATATATTTGATTTTATTTTTATGTTATAATTTAATTTATCGTGATTTTTAATAGTTAAACTTGTCTATTACTGTACATTTTGACTATCAATTCTATTTTAAAACTATTAAGGCATCTGTTGAAAAATAAACGTAGAAATTCATCAAAATCTACCGAGCTATTTAGGAGGAGTAGACTGACAAATACAAATTATTCTATGTATATAAGATTTTTTTTTTGGAATATATAGTATTTTAATATATTCGTATTGGCTTTATAATTTTGCAGAATCACTTGGAAATTAAATATGATATGGATCAAAGAGTGTATGTCGCAATTGATTTGGGATCCAAAAATGGAACTATATTGAATGGTACTAGAATGTCAGAAAATCAAGAAAGAAGTAATCCAATGCAGGTAATGTTACAGCATACAATACAGCTTTTAAATTAATATTTAAAAACATATTTCATAAAGTGTATGTTATTGGTAAACTCCAATAGTGGTTTAACTATTTTTTTTTTAATTTGGCGTATCTCACTATAAAATGGTAGAATAAGTCTTTAATTGTTTTCTTTAGAGAAATAAAAATATTGACATTTTGAGTTAAGTAAATTTAAATCTATATATTCCATACAAGGTTATCGAAAGCCGCTTTTATATCACATATATGATACCAAAAATCATAGAAATGTAGGACACTAAATGTACTACATCATGTAGGACACTAAATGTAGAATAGTGGACACTAATTTAAACACAGTAAAATAGAATGTTCCTTTTGTTAGTGACCTAACATAGTGAATCATAAGTATTATTGTGTAATCGCCGTTTATGATGTTTTTCATATTGACCTAATATAGTTAACCATAAGTATAATCGCCGTTTATGATGTTTTTCATATTACAGATAGTCCACGGCAGTACCGTCCAACTGGGCGAAACAAAGTTACTGTGTCATATCCACGCCGGGAACGACACCTGTGGACATTGTGAACCTGGCCTTATTATGGAAAGTAAGAGAGTTCCTTGCCTTTTTAATTCTTGTAACATTTGCAAAGATAATTTGCAAATTATGTAATATTATAAGTTGATAAGGACTACGAAACCGAACAATAATTTGGAGAGTTAACGCCGTTCAGACTTTAACAGTTTCTAAATTTTAAATGGAATTAGTAGACCGGCTTAGGAACAGAGATCGCGTGTGTCTAGATAATCGGAACAAAAATGGCGTGGAACTCGCAATGACTCATTCTTGTTCCGGAACAGGTAAGTCCGTCTACTCGGAACTGTTTGGGGACAGTCATCTAGCGTTTTGTGTTCCGGAACCATGTTTCGACCGGAACGAAATACCATTAATACCAATACTTATTTAGAAAACGTATCAAAATTTGAATATAGGACCAGAACCCGCGCCTCCTGGAAACCGATCATGTCGGTAGTATTTTTCTTTACTAAGTGTGGAATAACACTTTAAAAATGTTAAAAAATCATTAATACCAATTAAGATCTACAATCATTATTCCGCACAACCATTGTTCTCGTCGTCTCTTGCACCACGAGTGCGATTTGCTTCAAAAATAAAGATTTCTTATTTATTAATTTCATGTACTTATGATGTAAATACACTGTACGAGACTCGTATCAACATAATTTGTGAACATAGATGTTTTTCCTACTTTCATACAAAAACTACTCAACGGATTAAGATTTAAATTTACAACAATATAGTTTTTATATCAGAATTCAAATTCAAATAATTTTATTCAAAATAAGAAGTTACATGCTTTATTTTTTGAACGTCAAATTTACCACCAGTTCACTAAAATTAATGCCTCAGACCTGAGAAGAACCGGCGCAAGAAACTCAGCGGGACCTATTTTTTAAAATCAATTTTAAACAAATACATATTTAATTATTTGTGACAATGATACCTTGAAACAGACTGGAGCGAGCATTTCATTCCCAAGGCGTGTTATCATTTACAAAATCATTAATTTGGTAATAACCTTTAACACACAAACGTCTTTTCACAATTTTTTTAAATCGTGATATAGAAAATTCTCTGACGTTTTCTGGGATCCTATTGTAAAAGCGTACACATTGTCCCATAAAAGAATTACGGATTCGATGCAACCGAGTTACAGGTGCACCAAGATTATGCTTATTTCTAG
>JAATLQ010000070.1:14080-41035 GCA_013421005.1 Heliconius erato x Heliconius himera
ATAACAACTAGGCTCCAATTTATGTGAAAAAACACATACTTTAACCTCGGTATATAATATAGTTTAAAGTGAGCAAAGCCACGTTCGGTTCGCTAGTACACAGACTGTTTTTGTCAGCACCACTTTAAATGAAACCACAGTTTTACCTACTCTATAAAAACGACGCACGCAGACATAAACCTATCATAGGGAAACCGCCGCATACGCCCCAATCGTCGTAGGTATGTCCTCAGTCGTAGGTACTGGCAGCAAACATCAAAATTGTGTAATCTTTAGAAATATTTTTGTAGTAGTATGTGTTTACGGTATTGGTATCTATGCGTAACTGCGTCACACGAAATAAAGGTATGGATAAACATCGTGAAATGAAAATAAATCCTAAGTTTAAATTGTTGAAGTATCTTGATTAATTTCTTTAGGTATAGATTTAAAATATTTTACCCTATATGTTGTTCCCATAAAAGGAGTGCTGACGCTTCCATAATGTGGTATGATATATGACATAAACAAAATTTCGTCCTCTTTTAATAGCTCAAGAAAAAGAAAAAGTGGCATACACACGAACCTGCAGTGTTCAAAAGCAACATCAATTAGAATTGGCACGTTTAAAGAACAAATACGCACCGAAACCGCTGGCTATAGAGGAAACCGCGTACAACGATAGAGCTCAGACGAGAAGAGAGAAGGTCGGGTCTTCACACCACGCTGAGAAAACTCAGAGCAGTGATATTAATACGTAAGTTTTTGTTTAGTTTTTATATTAGCCGCTAATAACTTTTTTAAAATAATGTAAGTTTGGCGGCAATAGTTAATTTTTTTTTACCAAAAAAACGTCGGAATAGTGTGTTTTAACTTCGTCAACGGGGAAACATTATTTGAAAAATTCAGGAAGACTGGTGCTCGATATCGATACATGACAGCAGAGTTTTATCTGCCGAAATTTGATGACATTGATATCGACAATATGTGGTAGGGCCGTTAACAGGCATTCTTTACGAGTTTATGTGCAATCACATATCTATGTTAACATTAGCAAGCCCAGAACCGCCCGTGCACTAACCAGGGAGATTTAATACTGCATCAAAAAAATTCATCCATTTTTATGCAAATCAGTCATGGCAGATTTAGACAAACGAGTTCGTATGTGTTTACATAGTCATAGAGACCGATATGTTATTCTATAAATAACCCTATATAAAGTATATAGGGTTATTTATAGAATAAAACAATGAAAGTTAAAAAAAAAACAATGAAAAGTCTAAAAACTGTATTTTCCATTTAATTACAAATCTTGAGTAATATTATATTTAGAATAATATATAATTTTGGGACAAATTTAATTAAAAGTTTATAAAGGATAAACCTTTAATTAAATTTATAACAGTACTAATAGCTGCCAAAATTGTACAGCAAAAATCCAAAACTTTTTGGATGTTCGTGCTGCTTAATATTTGGATAACGATCAAAATTATATAATAAACTTCTCCATAACAATTTTTCAACGTGATTAAGATTTATGATGTCTATATTTAAGGGTAACCTTTCTCAAGAAATCGTCTAATCATGTCACTACACGTAACCCGAGTATTAATTGACAAAAACAATTCAGCTGAATTGCTTTTTATTAAAAATAGAAGAATATCTTCTAAAAGATAATAATATTTTTATTAGCTTTATCTCACGTATAGCACGGTAGAGGTGACCTACTGTTAATTCACTTGCGTTCTCTCTGTTCTCACTTTAAGTAGAGGAACTCAAGCTCGTGCTTTGTCCCCAGATATACTAACAAAGCTGTACCAGAGATGAAAGTGAAAATGAGTCATTTGAAAGGAAGTACCTCGATAATAATTGGAGATATTTTTTTTGTTATTTTATTCTTTTATGTTTTTCCTGTGCTACAAATACAAAATAGTTTGCTTTGCTATAACAGATTTATAACTGAAGAGAACAAAGGTTTCAAATTGCTAGAAAAAATGGGCTGGTCCAAAGGAGAAGGGCTCGGGAAGGAGGGACAAGGCGATAAAGAGCCGGTAAGATAGCATTATTTTTATAAATACACACACCCACGCACAGCAGGGAAGGCAGATGGAACCTAGAGTTAAGACACTCCGTTCCTCACTTTCCGCCGAATTCTGGGGGCATTGCCTATTGAGTGGCGGCAATCAAAGCCGCGCTTTTGCCTCGACATTAGGACGAAGAAATGGAAATATAAATTTCAATAAATATTTCATTTCCTCGAGTGGGGATCGAACCCACAACCAGTCGAGTTTACAATTACACTTTGTGCCCCTGCACATCCCCACGACTGGCCTCTCAGAAATATTTTAAAAAAATCCTCCAAAAATAGAATAAAAGTATAATATGTTTGCGGTTTCACATTTTATTAGTGAATTTACCTTTAATTTTACAAAAATTATCAATATTGGTTGAGTTTGAAATCCGTTCTCTATCCTTCGTTCTAATTGCTTATAAAGTCGTCTTCTCAAGAGACACTGAGATATTGTCAATGATGACTCTTAAAATAAGTTTCCTTAGAAAATTAAGGTTAACATAAAAAAAATCTTTCTAGTCTTAGTGTAATTGTTACCTTACTAAAGATAAGCAATTTTTTTTTCGAATAATCGAACCTGAAACTATTACGAGTAAGTAAAGTATCAAGTGCGACACAGACGTGTAATTTATTTTTGTAACGTAATAGCCAATGACTTTAGTATATCACATATATGTATATACATAATTTTACGATATTTATAAACACATCAAGAATAATAAAAACAAAAGGTTGTTGTTGTGGCCCGGTGGCACAACAGCCTCTTGTTTTGACTTGGCCTCTTGGTGACTGCAATCTTGACGGTTGTAGTTCGATTCGCACTCGTAGGAATGAAATTTTAATATTTTTATTTCCCCGCTTTGCTAAAGAGGCAAAGCGCGGCGTTGGGTTCCACCACTCAATACGAAATGCCTCAAAAATTAGGTGGAAAATGGGAAACGAAAGTATTTTAATGGGAATGGAGTGTCTTAACACTCGGTTCCCAGGTTCTCTAAAATAAACATTAAGTGTTAAAAAAATAAATACCTACTCGTATTTCAATTCACAATTTTTTACACGAAATCTAAACCTAAATCCTTACTAATAACATCAAAATTAGAACATAATCTACATACCGATTGAAACCCGATGTAATCAGGCTAGCTACTAAGATAGTTAACATACTAAAGCCGGAAGAACTTACCGGATACCTTGTCTATTAAGTGATATTAATATCTAATTAAGTCCATGTACAGGATGTATTCCGTAAGCAAATCTGGATATAGATCAAGATAAAGATGTCCATCTTTGACAGCCATTGAGAAGTTAAAGCAATGAATTATTATACCCCCATTTGGGTCCGACGTGACTAATTAGTTCACCTGAAGAATATATTTAAGGTTCCCAGCAAAAACGGTTGGCAAAAAAATCTGTACAAAATCGCGCATCGAATTGCACCGCTTAGGGTTCAGCCTGTAACACTAAAAAAGTCTGTTACTTAAATTACTTGTAAAAATTATAATTTCATTTTGAAATTTATTATTTTTAAGAAGTAATTAATTTGAATATAATTTTTTTTGGATTTTGCACCCATCTTCTATGTATACTTCTAATAAATCATCATCGCTGTCTGTACATGGAAGATGTATGAGAAAGTGTATTATTGGAGGCATTTATCTAAAATAATGATTTAAAAAAAATCCTGTTTATCGATTTGTCTGTGCGTTTGTTCTTTTAACATTTAGTGTTTGTTTTTTTTCAATCGGTTCATAATGAAAAAAGTTATCTTAACATAAAGAATTGCATGCGACAATATTACTACAAAAACAGTGTTTCATTCAATTAGCTGAAACTTGAACTATTAATATAGAGGTCTTTAAAATGATGAAAAAATAAATTATTGTATAATACAAACGGACGAAGCCGCGAGCGGGTCGCTAGTAATTTATATATTTCTGGCTATTAATATAAGTCTATACAAAATCCAATTTAACTTAAATATTAATAAAATATATATTCATACGGTACAAAATTTTAGGACAGGCGTATCATTACAGCACATTGCCGCTTTTTATACCATTATGTTTCATCTGAAAAACGAACAATTTAAATATAATCATTAAAGTTGATTTAAGAGAATATGGATTTTATGTATTTTTAACGATTGTATCGAAAACACATTTTGCAAGTGATTGTATTATAAATACCACAATTATTTTAAATTTATCCGCGAAACCCTAAAACCTTTTTGTTCTCGTAATAACTGGCCGTCTGTAGGTCAGTCAGCCGGGCGTGGGCCTACCTGCTCATTTAAAACAATTTGCGTATTTTTTTTTTGATGTTCAGATTAGATGCGAGCGAATGACGGTCTGCCCATTAAGTTGTGTCCAGACGGTGACGTTGAGGGTATGCGCTTGCTTGCTCTTTTATAGGTTTTTGCACTTTTAAAAATTACACACAAATAAATCAAATCAGCTTCACGCTGTATCCCGCACACAGCAGGGTAGACAGAGTGAACCTAGTGTTAAGACACTCCGTTCCCCACTTTCTGCCGAATTCTGGAGGCATTGCGTGGCAAAACTCAACGCCGCACTTAGCCGAGCCGACCCGAGCCGAGCCGAGTGGGGACCGAACCCACAACCAGTCGGTTTTACAATCACACTTCGTGCCGCTGCGCTATGACTGGCCTCACACACGTTTTAAAAATATGATTTGTTATTTATATACCTGAATCTAAATACAATAGAATATGCGTATTCAAGTCGAGAAATTATGAAAGAATAAAAATAAGTATTTGTTGTCATAATGACAACAAATTACATATTTAGCAGGTAATTTTTATACACATATTTGCTGTAATTATTTAAAATATTTCAATTTTAAGTCGTCGTGGCGCGGTCCAGCGTCTGACGTAAACGCGATAGTTGTGATGGCTCAATCCCCATTTCGAGGAAAGATGTATTTTATATATGTATATCCTACTTTGATAGATAAAGCGCGTCAATTCCTTCAAAGAACTGCCTTATGCGCGAAAAACGTTAAAAAGGAATATATTATTTTGTAGTGGGTATTTTGTTACTATTGAATCGTAAATTTTGAATCGGACAATAATGTATTGGAATCATGTTAGGACTAGAGACTGACTGTTTAATTATAACCATTTGATGTATTGTTTCCAAGCCCTGGAGATTACAAATGTCCTGGATAATTATTCATGGCTTTGACTGCATGTAACATTTACTTGTACTATTATATATAAATCTTACATAGGGTCTTAAATCTTATATAGTTGTTGGACTTGGATCTCTCATAAGCAACAAAACTTGTTTTATTCCAGAAGGAAATTTGTGAATGCGATTTGAACATATATATTTGATATAAATACTTTTAGGGCGGAAAGTAGTTGTACACTAGGTTCCCTCTGCCTATCTTGTTGTGTGCGGGATAAAGCGTGAAGCTGATAAAAAAAGTGAATATGATTTTATAATATACACAGCATACAGTATTGTATAGTAGAAATATACTTTAACAATTATTACCATTTGTGTTATAGTTTAAAGATGTAGGTTTAAAAGAAAAACAATAAGATATATTCGTGGTACATTTGTGGAAGAAGGAAAACCTTGCAGTTTTTGGTAATATAACAACAATTACAAATAGTAGTTACATGTGAACACTATCATTTTACACATCAATTCATAGAGAATTAGATTTATCACGTTAAATAAATCAGTAAGTCGAGCCAAGTCAAACGTTCGGTAATCTGCCCCACAGTACAAATAACTGCATTACATAGATATAGTACGGGTAACAATGCTTGGCAACTAAGAAATCAGCACTCATATCACGAGACCTTAATGTCCTCGATAGCATCTCGAGTGAAGGGAGTGACTTATGTTTACATCGTTTGATGCCTAATCTGTACCTACGGATATTACGTTCTTAAACTTTTAATGTTCGTTACAATCGTAAAAAGGCAGTGTTGAAATTTATGAAGATCTTGGTGGTTTCGCAAACTTTAACTTTTAAATGTTTTATAATAAGTTTATTGCTCAAAACGTTAAAAGATCGAAAAGATGAAAAACATAAAAATATTGTGTTCCTTTGTTTGTGAGATTTAAATGAATAGTTTTGAATGTAAGTAATAATTTTAGATGCCTACGTGAACTTATATTTATTTTTAGTATTATATTTATTTTTAGTACATTTATTTGTAGTATTATAATTTATACATTTCATCACATGAAACAATAAATATATGTTAAAAAAATCGGCTTCACGCTTTATCCCCCACACAGCAGGGTAGTCGGAGGGAACCTAGTGTTAAGACACTTCGTTCCTCACTTTCCGCCGATTTTTTGAGTCATAGCCTGTTGAGTGTATGAGAGTGATATGTTTCATATAAATAATAATTATTAAATATTAAACTCACTTATAGAAACCTGTTGAAATGAAACCGCCATCATTTTCTCTGGAACCACTGTAGCGTCGGAGGCAATTTAGTCATTTGTCGCATGTCCGCCGTAAGGGCTGCCATTATTGCAATCGGACGTATCGTCTCCATCTATCACGATCGATACGTGTATGTAATTATGATGAATTATAGATCTGGAGGTAGCCGGTGAAAAAGGATACCTTAATTATTTAAAATTATTAAAGTTAATAAATCATAATATTTAGAAGTCTTTTTGTAGTTAAATTTTTTTAATGTCAGCTTATATAAGGGTATGACTGTTACGCGGTTGTAAGTTCGATCCCCACTCGAGGGAATGGATTATTATTTATCAACATTTTCATTTCTTCGCTTTTGTCTTGGTGCCCATTTTCCTAAAAAAATTAGGCACAAACATTAGGTTCCCTCCACTTACCAGTGTATGCGGGATACAGCGTGAAGCTGATTTAATATTTTTTTTCTTTGTTTAGAATTGCATTAAGAGATTTATTTATAATCATTAATTTGAGATATTTCATGCTCAATTTATATTTTGATGAGATTCTCCCAGTCGCAAAAAGTAGTGTCTGGGGGCAGATGTTAGGCATAATTCATTACAATTCGACGACCTGAGAGCAATATACCATATATTGTTCACAAAGTCAGACGTGCAAGCGAGACGTATGTTTATTTAATGGTCCTAACTGTCTGTTTTATCCTTAAAATTATCAACCATACGTATACCGCGAGCAACATTGTAATAAGGCACGATTCACACATCATATTTCATTGACCAATGAGGCACGACCACAGATCGCGGCCGTATTGTATGTCATTAAGGAAGCCACGGCCACCCATCATGGGTTCGATTCCCCTATTTTTTTAGCCTTAAGGTCTCAAGTCCCACTCGTGTACGGGGAAGTACGTACCGTTGTCCGTTGTACCCTCGCGCTGATTATAGGTAATTTATGCTAGAGATTAGATGACGGAGATTCGATCGGAGACACATGCGTTTTTACCCTTGCGGTTGCCGTCAGATCGTATTCTTCGTTGATGATAAAAACTCGTTGTAAGTTAAGTAAGGGAGATAATGCCTGTCCATTCTATTAGATATTCAATTTATACGCCGCTAAAAGATTTATTACTTATCGATCCACAAGTGGAATTCGACTCAAGTTACGTCTGATATATTTTTTTTATGGAAACAAATTAAAGTTTTATATTTACATGTATATTTTAAAAAATATCGTTATATAAAATTTTAGACTTCTTCTTGCTACATTTTTTTAAGTGTAAAACCAAATATTACTAAATTGTAATTTTTTTATTGTGTTTTATAATTAAATGAAACATTGAAAAATAACCTTTTACTCAATGTTTTTTTCTATTGATTTTCAGCTGGACAGCTGAAAAATTTTAAATTTAATTTAAATTTAATATCACATTGTGTATTATAACACGACATATTCGAATACTTAGTAGTAAATTTAAACGTTGATCATCATCTACCTAAAAACAAGCAATCTAAAGCAAGCCTCGCCCGTCTGCTATTTTATTCATATTTTTTTTGACTTAACAATGACTCGCATTATCACCTTCATTAACGGAACCTGTATGACGGTTTCAGAATAAAAGTAAGTTGCAAATGACTAAATCTTTTTCTGATTAAAAACAAAAACTAAAACTACAAGGCAAAAACTTTCGATTATTATTATGTTTTAATTTACATTCATGTACAAAATAAGACGCAATATTACAAATTTTAGATAATTTGATGTATCAACTTTAGTAATAGTTTAAATTTTATAATATTTGCTTGTAGATGTTATATTTTGAAACAGTACTTTGGGTATGATGTAGTAAATGAATTAAAAAAATTATAATAATAATATGCATGGCAATATACAAAATAGCATAGTTAATAAATAATTATGTATAATACAATCCAAGTTTTTTTTTATCTAGAGTGGTTCATATATGGACGTCCCGAGTGTCGCAACCGTCATTTTATATATAGGGTATCAAGCTATTAAGTATTACGGTACTAATAAATATGGTTCACTTAAAGAAATCAAATTTCTTATGAAGGCAAAATATGTGTAGGAACGACACAGTGAGCTTTGACCAATATTATAATATTGAATGTTGCTTGACGTCGCTGAGGCTGACGTGATGGGCTTATGCGAACTGTTATAGCGACATTAACTAAGTATGTGACCGATGGTGTCTCGCAGTGCGCATTCTTTCTTTTATTACAACTAACACGCAGTTATAGTTTAGATGAAGATAGGACGCTCTCTTGGCTTTTCTTCGGAAGAGCTTCGAGTTATGATAAAATAATATTGTTGAACTTCAAGTTATTTAAATAAACTTCTGATAGAAAAATAAATATCTTATTAGAATGATATCTTTTGATGGCATTACTTAAAACTCATGTGTTGCAAATATAACTTTGTTAACACTGTTACCTCAGAATGTGTAAAAGATTCTGGGTTACTCAAGATTACAACGATAAAATATTCCAACCACTACACACATCTCGAACCAAAACATTATTCATTAAATCAAATTTTAAAAGGTGTTCGGGGAATCAGTTACCACATCATGTGTATATTTCAGTTCGTTTAATATTTTTATAAGACATCGATAAAGATTTAAGATATTATGTTGAAAATTTTGAAATAAAAATTTAAAATCTAAAGCAATCTTTTAAAGTACAAAATCTTATATAATTATAATTTGATCGTCGTTAAAATATATTACGTAAAAATCTCGACCTTCTTTAAAGTACTCGTTAATTATTATTTCTCAATCAAGTAAAAATACCAAAAGTAAGATTTTTGGGCATATTTTTTTCCACATATTAAAACGAAGTTAAATCCGTTTAAAATATCAACTTCAAATATGGTTTAAACGCATTTACTTTTGTAATATTATACGTATGCTCTTATCTCGGCACTGTCGCCTCGGTCAGCATTCCGGACAATAGTGAGTGTTGTGTCAACACGCGCACCGCCTCTTTACCTTGTGTGGACACTGAAATGAACTCGTATGACAACAATATGCTAAATTGAGAGGTGCACAGACTAAAGCGTAAATTAGTGCCATTTTAATTCTGTTATTTTTTTTTAAATTTAGCTTCACGTTGTCCCGCATATGGCAGGGTAGGCGGAGGTAGACTAATGTTAAGACACTCCGTTCTCCATTTTCCGAAGTATTCTGGAGGCATTGTGTGTAGAGTTGCGGAGTTTAAAGCTGCGCTTTGCCTCAACACCAGAGCGAAGGAACGTTTAATATTTCATATCATTGAGTGAGAGTCGAATTCACAACCTGTCGCGTTTTCAGTCACACGCTTGTGCCGCTGCGCCACAAATTGTCTTTTTAAGAAAACAATACATTGAAAAAAAAAAGTCTTTTACATATTGATCGATAAACTTTTCCATGACGGTTAACTCTAAAACAATAGAAACATATCCACAGCCGACGACAGCTCGCCGCGCGCACTATGATTTACTAGATTTCAATGCAATAAGTTCTATTCAGGTGTAACGGGTCGTTACCGCCGACGTCAGTTATATATTTCAAAAGAATGAGTGCCATTCACAGCGATAAGTGATTTTAAATCAATGGATTCGCCTCCCTTCAATTTTTTATGTGGGTAGATAGAAAAGGAAAAGTTTAAAGGAAGTGTGTGCGTTTAACTCCAGTTCTGCGTAATTAGCTGTTGACAATGCGTATAAGTGAATAACAAACACCGGCGGCGCACTCGGCCTCGCTCGAAACATGCTTCAACGCTGAATGGGGTCGATCCACCGTCGCTCGCGAGTCGCGCACGTCGGACGCCGTTTTTCGTGATATTTTTTTCTCCACTTCTTCCGTACACGCTGTATCCCGCGTATGTATAGCTGGGTGGGTAGAAAGTTAGTGCTGAGACACTCCCGTTTTCACTTTTTGCCATATGAGACATTGCGTGTAGTAAGGCGGCACACAACACCGCGTTGTGCTTTAATATCAAAGAGCGAAGAAATGAAAATATTAATTAATAACAATTCATCTCCAATCCCCTGAGTGGGATCGAACCCGCAACTGTCGCGTTTACAGTCACACCCTTATGTCCCTGCGCTACGACGACTTCAGTACAATGTTGCTTAAAACGATGTAGCATTTATGAAAAAATAAGCGAGTCTACTCGCTCGCTCGAGTGATTTCTTTAAAATTGCCCTTTGCCCAATGTCTGACGACAATAAACTTTATTTCGGGGCCTTAGCAATGCGAAGTCTTAAAATATTCCCTTTTTTATTTTTACCGAAATTGTGGTTTAACCGGTTGAAAAGGCATAAAATGAAAGATTAAAAAAAATTGTAAATGTTTACATCAATCTACTGCTACAGCTTTAATATTAACCGCGCGAGCTAATGCAAAAATAATGTCTTATTACGCGTATACGATTTAAATTTAGCTTTAGATAAAAAAAAATTAAATCAGCTTCACGCTGTATCCCGCACACAGCAGGGTAGGTAGAGGGAACTCAGTGTTAAGACACTCCCATTCTCCACTTTCTGCCGAATTCTGGAGGCATTGCGTGTTGAGTGGCAGAATTAAACACCGCGCTTAACCTTGACATCAGAGCGAAGAAATGGAAATATAAATTTAAGTAAATATTTTATCTCCTCGAGTGGGAATCGAACCCACAACCAGTCGGTTTTACAGTCACACTTCGTGCCGCTGCGCCACGACCGGCCTCAATACAATAATAATATAGCTTTAGATTATATGCATATTTTTTTAGCGTCACAATGTATCCCGCACACAACAGGGTAAGCAGAAACAACCTAGTGTTAAGACCCTTCGTTTTCCATTTTCCGTCGCATTCTGGGGGCATTGCGTGTTGAGTGACGGAACTATTAAAATATTAAAATATTTCATTTCCTTAAGTGGGAATCGAACCCACAAACCCCTGGGCCACGTCTGGCCTATTATTTCCATGCGTTTAAGTGAATTTTGATTTTATATTGTCAATACGTTTTTACATTGTATGTTTCTTGAACAAATACATGTCGATTTGAAATTACATATCATACTACAATACATACAATAATTATAAAGGAAGGATAATTGTAAAATTACATGCCGTTCACAGAGACTCGTGAACTACTTTACGGTCTTGTAACTATATAATATGTTTATAAATCATTTTAAAGAGAAATATGTACTGTTGTTGTTTTGTTTCTGCTGTTTTTACAATGTTAAAGATTTTCTGCCAAGACGGTCCGGGTCGTTCGTGCCTATTCCAGAATAGCTTGTGTCCACCAGAGAAATATAATTATAGTATACATAAATAAAATACTGAAAAAAGAAATCGATTTTAATCGATTAAAACCAATCATATTTAAAATAATAAATGTGACAGATGATTGACATTGACATTTTGTATAATGACTTTTGCATTTTTCGTTCGTTTCGATACGATTTGAGTGCATTTCCGTTTGTTTGATATTGTCAACGGCTACTACTTTTTTTTCTCAGTAATTACCTATTGTTTAGAGGATAACTGTACTGTAAACTTAACTTAACTTTTACCATATCTCAGCTCTCAGATTGCATTGAATTTTTAAGAAGGGATTGATGTACTTGAATCTATTAAATCATACTATTTTCATCACTATACATTCTGGGCCCAAAATGTATGGAATAGTTTCAGTCTCCTTTGTTCAAAGCTAAAGTGCAAGCCCTACCAAAAAATATCTCTATTTATCTCTATTCATTTCTTTTGCGATTTCCAACGCCTTAAGGTTGTCTGGAAGAAATCGCTATTTCAGCGATAAGGTCGCCTATTGTACCTATTGTATTCTCTTATTTCCTTTTTTGGGTATACAATAAATAAAGAGTTTATTATTATTATTATTATCTCTGGGTATATACCCATGATTATACTTAACTAATTTAGTTCAATTTGTCCAACAAACGGGTATTTCGTAAGTCACGCCCGCGGCGTCAGAGCCGTCACGTCAAACTTTACAAAGCCAACTGTGTACATTAGCGAAACAATGTTGCAATGACGAATGGGCGGTATAAATGCATACAGAATTTAGGTACGAGCGTTTTCCTTGTAGCCTCTCTTCTAAGTTTGCGTTTCCCTGTGAATAGCATCAACTATTTTCTCAGTTATGTAGACCACAGATCGGTATTATATTCTTTCTTTAAACTAAAAGCATAAAATTCTAAATTCACTATTACCTATAGATATATTATTACATTTGAAAAAATATATAAAAATAACTTGTAAGGTATAAAAATAGAATGACTTACAAGAAATAATCTGAATGACATATTGTCGTTGAAAGCAAGAAAAATAACACCAACGCAATACTCCAAGGCGCTTTCTAGTAAATTGATATTTGACAATATGATCTATATTCTATTGCTATATTATGTAAAAAATGACAAATAAATTTTGCTGAATAACTAAAATAATTTTGCTGGAAAAAAGCAAATAAATGGAATATATAGGTATATGATGAGATGCCAGTCGTGTCATAAGCGAACAAGTGTACAACTGTAAACACGATAGGTTGTGGGTTCGAATCGCACTCGTAGAAATTAAATGTTTTCCATTTCATTTTCGCGCTCTGATAATGAGTCAAAGCGCGGCGTTGAGTTTCGCCAGTCAACATGCAATGCCTCCAAAATTTGGCAGAAATTGAAGAACAGAAGCAGCGAAATAAAAATATAATGTTTTTCTTTTCCCCAAGTGGGAATCGGATCCACAACCACTAACAGTCACACGTTTGCGCTGCTGTGCCACGATGGTATCAAATTGCAACGATATGAATTATTAAAATGAAAATACCACATCTCGAGAACTACAATAAACTTGAAGAAGAGCAAATCTCCAGCCACAGTTATGGCTGACCGAGTTGTATATCGTTGGGTCTCACTTATAATTGCAAACCACCCTCGTTACCATGTGCAGACGTGTCTGCTTATTCGTTCAATTTATTTCATCGTGTGTGAGTTCAAATTATTTTTGTTTTTACGTGATGTGGTAGCACAAAAATGTTATTAATTTGAAATATACTGAGGAAATAACTAATATATTAATGTGAAATTGTTATTTTTGTTATTTTCTAGAGTTCCGTACTTCAAAAGGTAAAAACGTCAAATTTAATGTAATATATTTAGGTCTAGGTGTGGTCGCTTGATCCACAGAAAAATAAAAATTCTAAATTAATTAACAAATACGAGCATTTATGCATCGATTTTGCAGCATTTTGTATCAAGTTTCCTGCATAATCAAAACCTATAGGGTACTTCCCGTTGAGTTAAAATTATGAAATTTATCACGAAGGGAGAACTTACAATACAAATAAAGTAAAAAATCTGAAAAGTGAATATTTATAGTATTTATTTCGGAAAAAAATCATTACAATCTTATATTTGTAGACATTTCATACAAAATGAACGCGAATGTAGCTATATCTATATACTTTTGGATCAGGCGAATTGGTTTTCATTGATAATAATATAGTTAGTGGACATGATCACATAACAAAAAAATTTAACGAAAACTGACGCAAACGTGCGACGAAAATGTGTGTTTCTTCACTTCTGAAAGTGGCCTAGTATCAAAGTAACGTAAATATTTTTTATTGTTTTCTATAGTAATTTTGTTAGAAATTAAATCATGACAAAACAGAATAGAAATTGAATAGGGTCCGAAAGTTAAAGTAAATGCGTAAAGCTCTTGAAATTCATTAAAAGTAAAAGTTTCGTAGTTTTGTCGAAGTAATCACATGAATTTGAACTCAAATATGGTCATAAATGTTAAATTCATAGTAAACGATCAATGTATAATATGAATGAAAAAAATATTCTGTATAGTGTAATTTTACGATGACACTTTTTACATACCGCCTACTCAATTAGCATCAGCCGTGTTTAAGAACCAGTCTCATATAATGCTATGTACTGCCGTATTCTATTACCGGCACATATTATATAGCGTTTATTTTATGCCTTCCCGCAGAGATTTTATAAATAAAAAAAACACTGTGACATTTGAGAAAATTCCGTTTCTATTTTTTTTTCTTATGTAAAGCAAAATGTAATCATAGAGGGTATACGTGAGTAAGAGGGTAGAGGGTAGCGGAGACCGTATATTGGTTCAGCATTGTCATAGCTATCCTCATCATCATCAGTATGTCTTCGTTCACAGCTGGATAACAGACTTCTTCAAGGTTTAATACATATATTAATAATGTTGTACTTAATATAATTCTAAAAACTATATCTAGTATATATTTAGAGCGAGAAAAAAACCCTAAATTAAAAAAAAATAATAAATGTCTTCACGCTGTATCCCGCACCCAGCAGGGTAGGTAAAGGGAACCTAGTGTTAAGACACTCTGTGCCCCACTTTCTGCCGAATTCTGGAGGCATTGCGTGTTGAGTGGCAGAACTCAACGCCGCGCTTTGCCTCGACACCAGAGCGAAGAAATGGAAATATAAATTTAAGTAAAAATTTCATCTCCTCGAGTGGGGATCGAGCCCACAACCAGTCGGTTTTACAGTCACACTTCGTACCGCTGCACCACGACTGGCCTCTGGCAAAAAAAAAAAAACATAATTTAGTTTTACTTCTAAGTAACCACACACAGCCTTCAATTCAAGTTCAACTTCACATGCGAACACCAGCATCCCGTCTGGACATTTATGACTAGTGTACGTAAACATTTAAATTGAAAGTTTACGATTGTCTTTATCGATATAATATTCGCGCGGGGTGTGTAAATATGGCCATATCGTGGTCAGAATGGACATGGACCCACAGCCAATCGTCGAATTTATCTAACTTTTATTGATTTTTTTTTAAAACGTACTCAAGATCGAAGTGATAAAACGCCTACTTTATTAATTCTAAAAGTCATCGTAAAAATCGAAATGAGTGTGATTGGCGATTGACAACCAGACCGCATGAGAGACGTGTTCAGTGCCTGTGGACTTTGTAATTTTAACATTTATATTGGTGTATGGACTTGGTTAAGTTTATTTGAGTCCAGATTATGTATTTCTCCTAAAAATACTCGTGTGCTGCTTACCTTACTACATGTACACAGTACCTACTAAAATTATATTTGGCTTTGTAAAATATTTTCTATTAAAGCCTACAAAACGTGGTTATATGGCCTATTATGACAACTATTTTGATAGCACTATTCTTTATAGTAATATTAATCAATTTTAGGAATTAATGTTTTTGGGCTTACGTTTGCAGTTCGTGTTTATTAGTTCTAGTTCGTATGACTAGCGACACTCTCTCGGATACCTCCGCTTGAACATATTTGGTGCAAGCGGGCGAAGCCGCAATGGAGTAGTTAATTTACTAGTTTGCATTATTTTCGTTTTTTTTTTTTCGTTGTTTTTCGTTAACGTGATCAAATGCACACACACAAGACAACAGAAAAGAATTTAAAAAATCATCGTTTTTCATTCTATTACGTGTTAAATGTGAAATGTATATATTTTTTCCTATATATCTACCATATACAGACACTGGTTCTTAATACAACAATACAACTTCGTTACAATTTTAGTATAAGTAAAATTAAATATTTTTATTTTCTGAAAAATTAAGATCATTTTACATTTTTTTTAGAGATATTTTCAGAGAGAGAGATAATTTTTTAAAGATAAATAAAATATACAAAAAAAATATAGGTTTCCTAACGAAACTTGACCCCAACATCAAAACAGTACGCCTATACGCAATTTACATGCAAATAAATACATTGACACGCCAAGCCAAGTTAAATATCCAGCACTGGTATGTATGTACTTTTGCAATAAAATTTTAAACATCGCTTCGTATTTTAATACATTAAAGTAAATGAAATAAAAGAGGAAAGCACTTTTCACAATCGCCGTCACCGCAATCAAAGCATGCACTTGCATGTCGGTCATTCGATAAGAACATTTGTGTGCGCCTCGCGACCGCTCTCTCGTAAACCGACTTAAATGTGCCCCGCAATTCGTATGCAGATGTGGAGACACCACGAGCCAAGTTCTAGCTTTTGTAATATGGATTATAAATATATTTATTTATTATTGTATTTTATTTTAAATATTATTGTGGCGCTGCGGCACAAGGGTGTGACTGTAAGGCGATGGACAAATCTAAGCCGAATTGTTGAGTTCCGCCACTCAACACGTAATGCTTCGAAAAATTCGGCGGAAAATAGGGAACATTAGGTTCCCTCTGCCTATCTTCTTATAGGCGCGATACAGCGTAAAGTTGATTCTTTTTTTACTTTTATAATACATTTTTACATCACGTTGTAGGGCTACAATATCTTCTACTTACTTGTGAGGCTCTAATTACTAGATGTGGAATCTCTCACCACAATTAGACAAATTCTAGAAAACTACAAAACCGTTTATTATAATAAATCCTACTATTATAATAAATATGGAAGTCTGTGGAGATGGATGTTAGTTCACTTTCACGCAAAGACTACTGAACGGATTTAGATAAAACTTTTGTGTTATATATATATATATATATATATATATATATATATATATATATATATATATATATATATATATATATATATATATATATATATATATATATATATATATATATATATATATATTTATAATGTGCCTATAATATAACTATTACTTTAAGCGGTGAAGCTGTCAGTTGGTCGTAGTGACCAACTGACAGTTTCACCCATATATACATTCGACATATATTTATCTTCTAGTTTCACTACATCTAAACTACGCCTATAATCACTTAAAACTTGAAAACAGGCGTTCAATAAGATCTTTATTAATTTTGATTGCATAGAATTTATTGTTTGTGGCTAATTCAACTTTATTATATAAAGAGGCCAGCCGTGGCGCAGGGACACAAAGTGTGACTGTAAAATCGACTGGTTGTGGGTTCGATCCCCACTCGAGGAGATAAAATATTTACACACATTTATATTTTCATTTCTTCGCTCTGGTGTCGAGGCAAAGCGCGGCGTTGAGTTCCGCCACTCAACACGCAATGCCTCCAGAACTCGGGGGAAAGTGGGGATCGATTTGTCTTTACACTAGGTTCCCTCTGCCTACCCTGCTGTGTGCGGGATACAGCGTGAAGCTGATTTAAATTTTTATTATATAAAGTAATTACAATTATATGTACATGAAACAAACTACAGCAAACTTACGTATTTAGTATCTAATATTCTATCTAACTTACTGCTTCGCGTCTGTTGCATCGAAATAAGCTGTATGTTATTTAATCAACGCATCGTAATCCTATAAGGACCATAAGGATATCATTTTATTGTTATAGCGCGAGTTACTTTATGAATCTTCAAACAGGTGGTTTAACTTGCTTTGTTTATTGAAAGTAGATTATTTTATTGTATTGTATTGTATATTTGTTTTTGTAGGTATATTATTGTCGACTCGAATATCGTTTACAACTACTGCTCAGTATTAAAAAGTTTGATAAATATTGTGTTTTTATGTGGCGCAGGGGCACTAAGTGTGATTGTAAAACCGACTGGTTGTGGGTTCAATTCCCACTCGACTCGACTTCCCACACAGCAGAGTAGGCAAAGGGAACCTAGTGTTAAGACACTCCGTTCCCCACTTTCCGCCAATTACTGGAGGCATTGCGTGTTGAGTGGCGGAACTCAACGCCACGCTTTCCCCTCGACACCAGAGCGAAGAAATGAAAATATAAATGTAAATAATATTCATCACCTCGAGTGGGGATCGAACCCACAACCAGTCGATTTACAGGCACACTTTGTGCCCCTGCGCCACGACTGGCCTCAATATCTTTACTGTTAAGCTTAAATAGCATTTAGCTAAAAATTTATCCTAAATTTGACAATTTGAAAACATATCGAGGTCAGGGGTTACTATTCATTACCGTTGTCTGTTTGTTCTTTTGTATAACTTCAAAAGCTCTCATTTCACAATGGCGATTTTCCCTTTAAAATATTTCTTTATTCTAAGAAGCACTTAACTTATTTCCGAGACGATGATTATTCATTAAAGTGACTCCGAGTATTTCGGTCACGAGATTGTATTGTAATTTGTGTAATAATTATTATATTTACGTCCGCCGCTACTTGTGGTAGTCTGTTAATTGTCAGATATGTTTCTGTGGCATTTCGACTAAAATACCACTCCTTGTTGTCTAGACGAATCTTCTTGTACAATTGACTTAAAAGCTTGGAGAATTTTAATGTTTACTTTTGTTAAAAGGTATTTTTGGCATACAGCTAAGTGAACTGTAGGTATATAGAGTGATATGCGCTAGCCTTTTTATTAATAATAATGAAATCCAACAATGCAGATTTTTTTATAAAGTGCTATGTTTATCTAAAGGCTATTTATTCTGCGTGGAGGCATTAAACTGGTCCTCACAGGCAGTCCATAGTGCTTGCTTTTCTTCAGGGACAGAGTACCCTCTTCCCTCCCCACCGGTGTCGCTGTAAAAGCCAATAGGGCTAACAGCAATACCCTAATAGTAATAGTAGAGGCCGGTCGTGGCGCAGCGGCACGAGGTGTGACTGCAAAACCGACTGCTTGTGGGTTCGATCCCCACTCGAGGAGATGAAATATTTACTTAAATTTATATTTCCATTTTCTTCGCTCTGGTGTCGAGGTTAAGCGCGGCGTTGAGTTCTGCCACTCAACACGCAATGCCTCCAGAATTCGGCGGAAAGTGGGGACCGGAGTGTCTTAACACTAGGTTCCCTCTGCCTACCCTGCTGTGTGCGGGATGCAGCGTGAAGCAATACCCTCAAGATAGAGAAAAAAATCAAACTTATTTTTTCTTATGTCTCATATGCCAAAATATGGCTCGTATAGCTTATCGTTCCAGCAATCGTTAGTACGTTGTTTGTTAAAGTCCATGTACCCACATTGACACGTCACTTAACCGTCGCACATTTGATTTATGCGCGGTACTTGCCATCTCGTCGGAACTATCTAGCGCATTAATCAAACTGCATTATGTGCATTCGTCATTATCCATGCTTCGTTTGAGTTGAGAATATGCATGCAACTTATTCATTTTATAAAAATCAGCTTCACGTTGTATCCCGCACACAACAGGGTAGGCAGAGGGGACCTAGTGTTTAGACACTCCGTTCCCCACTTCCTGCCGAATTCTGGAGGCATTGCATGTTAAGTGGCAGAGTTCTGCCGCCGCGCTGAACCTCGACACCAGAGCGAAAAAATAGACATGTAAATTTAAGTAAATATTTCATCTCCTCGAGTGGGTATCGAACCCACAACCAGTTTATTTGACAGTCACACCTCGTGCTGCTGCGCCACGACTGGCCTCTGTATTTCATTTTATGCAAAATATTATTTCAAAAGCAACCTTTTTTACCGGCGGCGTGGTGCTGTTGGTACATATGTATCTGACTGATAATCGTCTGCTTAAATCCAACTCGAGTGAATATTTACATTTTTATTACATATGTCTCTCTGGGCTAATTGATGGAATTCAACAATAAATTTTTGGTATATAATATATTTTTTAATATGTGGAATATTTAAGACGATATTATTTACAATTACCCTTTAAAATTAGAGAGATCACCTTTAAGAAACCGTTTTTTTTTATTATTTTGGCGACACCTTAATTAACGCGATATTTCTTAGCAAATATATGTGTATGGACGTAAAAAACTTTAATTGGAAAAGTTGTTTTTAATTAGTCTCATCCTTAAAGCTACTTCAACTAAAATAAATTTTGGTCCCAATAATTTCTTAGAAAATAATTGCTAGAAAATCGTGTTAGTAAAAATCATAATAGTCGTGACGTAGGAGCACAAAATGTAACTGTAAACGCGTAACTGGTTGTGAGTTCGATCCCCACTCGAGGAAATGAAATATTTATCCAAATTTTTATGTCCATTTCTTCGCTCTTATGTCGAGGTAAAGCGTTGAGTTCCTTCACTCAACACACAACTCCTTCAGAATTCGGCGGCAAATGGGGAGCGGAGTGTCCTAATACTAGGTTCCCTCTGCGTACCATGCTGCGTGCGGAATACAGCGTGAAGCTGATTTTTTTTTAATCTAAATATTAATAAACATAATCAAAAATGAGATAGGATTTTTACTTTACTTTGCGTATATTCTCCCAAATAAAGATATCAAAATGAGTACATCAACAATCAGAATTATCTAATTTATAAAGTGCACCGCGTTCTATTTGGGGCGTGTATCGTCGGACTCGCCTGTCGCGTCTCTAAACTACGTGGTCACAGAGTAGCTGGAGATGAAATAATGTCTGTAAAATATATAATAGTCCTACTAGGTCCCCATATTCCCTTTGAGTAGCCTGCTCTGTATGGGATACAGCGTAAAGCTAATAAAATAATGCAGCTTCAGCTGTTTTTTTATATTTTTGATTTACTTCAATGAACCTTATAATGGTCGTTTCATCTGATTGGACAAATGGATCACTGGGTTCAGTCACGCAACATTTATATTAATTTACTAGCTTTACTTTGATTGTAAAAAACAATGATTAATAATAATAATAATAATAGACAATAATTATTAATAAATCTTTATTTTCTACTATTATATACTCTAGGGCACAGCAAAGCGACATGTGCATCACTGCGCACGCGCCGCAGCCCGCGTCCAATTTTGTTTGTCTTAAACGCTATTATGACCATATCCAGACCTAAGAGCACGCCGGCTTTTTTAAATTGTATCACTGTAGGTTGACTCCTCAGACCTGGAACATAACTCATATCTAAATATAGCTGTGAACTCTCTCATACATGGTCTTCACGAGACTAAGGTCCAGATCAGTCGGCGCGTCATATAAATAACAAATGTTTAGGTATAATTTAGAGCGACCATCAAAATTAAGAGGTTCTCGTCAGATTTCGTTTTGTTTTCTTTATATTTTATCATGCAAGTTCATTTATGAGATGGCTTTTTGTTCGTTTTGTGTCATATTATTCAATTTTATTCTATACCTTCTTGACGTTTCGAAATACTTTTGTTGTTTTTTTTTTATTTTATTAATACATTCCACTGCCAATCTACCTCTTTGATATAAATTTCCAGCATATATTAGGCAGGTACTAAATATGTTCAATCCAGATTGAAGTAGAATAACATATTTTATACAAAAATTAAATTAGTCTCTCAATTTTCAAAAATAACTATTTAACACAAATCATCATACAGCGTAGTGCCGTGTATGATTTTTACTAACGCGACGGCCAGATTTATTTTTAATATTCAGATCAAGACCAACACCATAAAAATTCCTTAGATATTGAATTATGACACAGCTTATTATTAGATCGTATTTATTTTTATTTGAAATATTGTAAAAAATAAATAAATCAGCTTCACGCTGTATCCCGCACACAGCAGGGTAGGCAGAGGGAACCTAGTGTTAAGACACTCCGTTCCCCACGTGTTGAGTGGCAGAACTCAACGCCGCGCTTAACCTCGACACCAGAGCGATGAAATGGAAATATAAATTTAAGTAAATATTTCATCTCCTCGAGTGGGGATCGAACCCACGACCAGTCGGTTTTGCAGTCACACCTCGTGCCGCTGCGCCACGACTGGCCTCAAAAATATTGTAATATGTCCAATAATTAACTAAACGAACCTTACACTCGACAGTAAACGCACACGTGCGTTAAATATTAGATAGCGACCATGAACGTGCCATATATGGAGTTGTTTTGATCTATGCTGCTGAAGCTATAGATCATGCGTCTGGCGGCCGCGTAAGGCACAGGAAATCTTCACTTCCGCTCGTCTAGGTTCACCGTTCTAGCGCTAGACCAGGGGTTCCCAACTTTTTCATGATCAAGGCCCACTTTTATATACACTCTTGGTGGCAGGAACCACTACGCATGTAGGAATAATAAAAATTGACTGTGATAATCAAATAGAAACTTCGCCTCACCATCCCCAGTCATAAAATTAAAATCGTTCGCGGACCATATTTAGGCTTTTGCGGACCACTGGTGGTCCGCGGACCACTGGTTGGGAACCAATGCGCTAGACAATGAACCGCTTAGAAAAATCTGTCTGTCTATCGTTTAATGTAATTGACGCGTACATACGGACCAGACCTTTTACGGTCGGCTGGTCTGTTTTTTTTTCTTTTTTTTCCAAAGTGTATTTATTCACTTTACACGCATTTATCGACGTTGGGTCCCGTCTGTGCTGTCGTTGGAACCAATTCACGCTGCATGATTACTTGATTGTTCATGTTAATTTGTAAATGTTTTGTTAATTCGTTTGTTATAGCACATTTTAAGCTTATCTTTCATAATAGCATTTTTATTTATAATTGCTTTTTTTTTTATAGATTCCCCTCGTGAGCAACGAGGGTAAGGCTGGTCTGGGATCATCAAATGAACCAGTGGTACCAAAGGCACCCAACAAATTAGGTCCTGCGACTCTCCGTCTCGCTGCAAGGACCAAGATGTTACAACCACCCGCCAAAGCTTTCCAGCATCCCGTAGAAGATGATTCAGAATGATTGCGTATTGCGATATACATAAATATACTATATTTATATTTCACTATTGAATAGTTTTAAGATTTGTATCTATGTCTTTATATTTTTCACTTATAAAATAATATTATATAAATGTACTTACAGACCAAATCAATATATAAAGTGAATTAAACTAAAATGTTAATATTTTCTTATCGCTAAAATGACATCAGTGACTTAAGTTTGTGACAAAAGTTCGTTAAAATATTTCATACGACAAGTCTGCTACGATCGTCTAGTGTCTAGACTGTAAATAAAATATCTTCGCATTTTTACAAAGGCAATGTCTTATAAATATTTATCAATGAAATGTTAATAAAAATAGTTAACTTATAATTGTTGTTGTTGTTTTTTTTAAATGTCACCAACTGATTAGATATTTTTTCGCTTTTTTGGATTAAATAAAAGTATGTCTACTGCTACAAACGGTTGTTGTGGGTTCAAATACACAAGAAACTCTAATAATTTTGTTTTACAGCCAGTCTTGGCGCAGGGGCACAAAGTATGCCTATAAATCGAGTGGTTGTGGGTTCGATCTCCACTCGAGGAGATGAAATATTTATTTACATTTATATTTTCATTTCTTCGCTCTGGTGTCGAGGGGAAAGCGCGGCGTTGAATTCCGCCACTCAACACGCAATGCCTCTAGAACTTGGCAGAAAGGCAGGAACGGAGTGTCTTAACACTAGGTTCCCTCTGCCTACCTTGCTGTGTGCGGGATACAGCGTGAAGCTGAAAAAAAGACAAATTGTTTTTACTTAGAGTCCTAACTAATAAACGATAATGGTGATAATAAATTCTATAAGATCATGCAACATACATTACAACCACACAAACAAAGTCATTAAAACATGTTTAAAAAATTAATATGTATGGAATTAAAAATGCAATATTTTCACACATTCATAGGTTCATAGGTTCACTTTTTTTACTTCCTTTTACGTATCAATATCAACGAGTTGTTTCGAATGAAGTATTAACAATGACATTCGTATGATTACTTACTTTAGAAAACATATAAAAATTTAAACGTAGCGGGACTCGAACCCACGTTT
Source organism: Heliconius erato x Heliconius himera (assembly GCA_013421005.1). Classification (NCBI taxonomy): domain Eukaryota; kingdom Metazoa; phylum Arthropoda; class Insecta; order Lepidoptera; family Nymphalidae; genus Heliconius; species Heliconius erato x Heliconius himera. Next base: position 38,170 of record JAATLQ010000070.1, read on the forward strand.
AGTGGAAACCTGGTGGGTTTCCAGGAGGCGCGAGTCCCTCTACGTTAAAATGTTTATACGTATTTAAAATTAGTATTTTTCTTTCCTAAGTGTGAAATAACACACAAAATGTTAAAAATGTATATAACTGTTATTGTTGAAGACATTTGTTGTTAAAGTTGAGGCCAGTCGTGGCTCACGGGCACAAGCGTGTGACCGTAAACGCGAAAGGTTGTGGGTTCGATTCCCACTCCAAGAAATTAAATATTTAATATTTAAATTTCTTCAATCTGGTGTCGTAGCAAAGTTCGGCGTTGAGTTCCGCCACTCGACATGCAATGCCTTCCGAATTCTGTATAAAATGGAGAGTGAAATCCTTTAATGTTAGACTCCTTCTGCCTACACTGCTACATGCGGGATACAGCGTGAAAAAAAAAAAAAAAAAAAAAAAATTAGCTTCACGCTGTATCCCGCACACAGCAGGGTAAGCAGAGGGAACCTAGTGTTAAGACACTCCGTTCCCCACTTTCTGCCGAATTCTGGAGGCATTGCGTGTTGAGGGGCAGAACTCAACGCCGCGCTTAACCTCGACACCAGAGCGAAGAAATGGAAATATAAATTTAAGTAAATATTTCATCTCCTCGAGTGGGAATCGAACCCAGAACCAGTCGGTTTTGCAGTCACACCTCGTGCTCAAGAAGCTGAAAAAAAAACAATTTAACAATTATTACAATTTAAGCTTTTAAAATGAAAAGGATATCGTTGTTAAAATTAATAGTTAAAGGACTTTTAGCTGTCATCGTTTCTTTAATATGTGTCTTGTGCAAGGAGACGCTTTCTTTTGTCTGCGGCTCGTTAGCGAAGGCAGTCCTTGAGCATATTCTTGGACTACTTACAACATTTTTTGTCAAAAATGTTGCCTTTGTGCCTATGAGCCTACATTTTTAATGGCTTTTCTTTTTTAACCCTAAAATTTAAGACCAATTGAGGCCAGTCGTGGCGCAGCGGCACAAGTGTGTGACTGTAAATGCGACAAGTTTTGGTTCCGATTCCCGCTCGTTGAAATGAAATATTTAATATTTTCATTTGTTCGCTCTGGTGTCGAGGTGGAAATGCGGCGTTGAGTTCTCGACGTTACACGTAATGCCTCCAGAATTCGAGAGGAAAGTAGAGTGTCTTTACACTAGGCTCTCTCTACCTACAAAAAGCTTGAAGCTGGAAAAAAATACAAATACTATTTGTGACATACATATTTAGAAAACGTATAAAAATTTGAACGAAGCAGCATCTGAACGCGATCATCTTGAAAACTGTCCAACCGCTCTGACCACTAAGCCATACGTTCTCATCGTACTACGTTGAAATTCTTATACGCTTGTTACAACTTATTTATATTGTTAGCATCTCTGTAGGGATGGTCTTAGAAATTTCCGCTACCCAAAGATAATTGCTTAGATGCTAACAACATAAATAAATTGTAACAAGCGCAAGTGTCTAAATAAGTATGTTTCTTCCCTAAATGTGGAAAATGTCAAAATTATTTGTGACATTTAGTTTTTTATACCATAATGAATAAACCAGCTTTACACTGTATCCCGCACAGTGCAGGGTAGGCAGAGGAAACTTAGGGTTAAGACACTCCGTTCTCCACTTTCTGCCGAATCTGGAGGCATTGCGGATTGAGTGGCAGAACTCAACGTCGCGCTTGTCCTCGACAACAGAGCGAAGAAATGGAAATATAAATTTAAGTAAATATTTCATCTCCTCGAGTGGGAATAGAACCCACAACCAGTCGGTTTTATAGTCACACTTTGTGCCCCTGTGCCACGACTGGCCTCTACCATAAAAAGTGACGTATTAAATTTATACCATAAAAAGTAACCTATAGTTCCTTGAATCATGATTCATGATTAATAAAAAATAAAATTAACATCGTTATGCGCAGGAGTTAGTCCAGTCTAGCCATCACTTGTCTCCTAATAAAAGGCTATTGGGGCTAACGGTAGCAATTTAAGTTAACGCCAACGGGTAATAGGTTCTATTAAAAATTATCGGTCTGAGGCACGTCGTGGACTGTAATGTTTGTTGTTTATTTGACTTGGGATTGAGCGGTCGAGTTAATCTATCGTTTAGGTCTTTATATTTTATACAGCGTGCGTGTTGATCAGTAAGAACTACATATATTTAGATAAAATATTTTAATATATTTATTATTAGTTTTATTAAAATGTATATAATTTTTTTTTAGCTTTCTGTTCTATAGGGCACGCAGAGGGAACCTAGTGCTAAGACACTCAGTTCCCATTAAGACATTTCCGTTACCCAGTTTCCGCCAAATTCTGGAGGCATTTCGTGTTGAGTGGCGGGACTCAGCGCCTCGCTTTCCGTCGTTACCAGAGACAAGAAACGAAAATATTAAAGTAATACATATGCCATCAAAAACATCCTGTAAAAAACCCCAAGTCTCGCAGCTCAGTCTTTCTACCGTAAAAAATTGTGAGATCCATGTAATACCAAGTCGGTTAATCTATTTAGTCTCTACTTAAAGGACCTTCTGTCTTAAGTTATTACATAAGGTGTTATCATGCCAATATTAAACATATTTTACGTTTTAAACAAATAGATCGACTTGGACATTGTAATATTCATTGTGTTTTCATGCGATGTCCAAGTCGATCTATTTGTTTAAAACGTAAAATATTTTTAATATTGGCATGATAATAACTTATGTAATAACTTAAGACAGAAGGTCCTTTAAGTAGAGACTAAATAGATTAACCGACTTGGTATTACATGGATCTCACAATTTTTTACGGTAGAAAGACTGAGCTGCGAGACTTGGGGTTTTTTACAGGATGTTTTTGATGGCATCTCATTTCTTTTTGTA
>JAATLQ010000070.1:41135-63240 GCA_013421005.1 Heliconius erato x Heliconius himera
ACTGGACCGAAATTACAAAATATTTAAGTTTTCCCATGATTAAGACATTAAACTCTATTTGTATTCCAAATTTGAAGTTTCTATGTCTGCTAGAAGTGCCTTGGACTTTTGATGATCGGTGAGTCAGTCAGTGAGTGACAAAATTTAGAAACTTTAACAAGTTGTCATTCTTAAACTACTGGTTCAAATTGACTGAAATTTTAAATATACCGTGTTTATATTATGCCTGATTAGTTACTGAAAATTCAGTTTTCTTGTTTTATCCATAACGAAGTTATAGGGGGTCGAAAATGGCCTGAATTGCTTCGAGAAAAAGATGGTAACGGCCGTGCCGCTGTTTTTTGCTCGACTTGGCGGGGGCACTGCCGTGCCCCCAGATTATATTAACTAGTTTATGCTTATAACCTGACCCAAAATCAAAACCATAACATATACTTTTAAAGTGGTTTTAAATGATTTTAAATCAAAATGTTATAATAAAAGTAATGTAACAAGGAAATATACCAAACGTTATTTAACTAATGCAGAGGTCGCGTGTTCTCGTGCCACCTCCGCCTGCAGTGGCAGTGGGCACCAGCTATTATACAGTACAGCTCGATGCAGTGATTAGCTGAAACGGGAACTTGATTGCACTCCGACATGCATTGTTCTCGTATCGTAGATATTCTGGAACAAACTTTGTATTTACACCTGTCTGGAGGCCAGGAACAATATTGAATTGTATAATTATATTATTATTAGTCAGTGTTGAGGGCAGTTGAGGCGCAGGGGCACAAAGTGTGACTACAAATCGATTAGTTGTGGGTTCAATCCCCACGCGAGGAAATAAAATATTTATTTAAATTTATATTTCCATTTCTTTGCTCTGGTGTTGAGGCAAAGCGCGGCGTTAAGTTCCGCCACTCAACACGCAATACCACCAGAATTCGGGAACGGAGTGTGTTAACACTAGGTTCCCTCTGCCTACCTTGCTGTGTGCGGGATACAGCTTCAAACTGCTTTATTTTTATTTATTTTATTATTATTTATTTTATCAGTGTTGAGGAAGGTTGTGGCGCGAGTGCAAGAGTGTGGCTGTAAACGCGACATTTTGTGGGTTCGATTCCCACCCGAGTAAATGAAATATTTACATTTCTTCGCCCTGGTGTCGAAGAAAAGCCCGGCGTTGAGATTCGCCATTAAATAAGCCTCCAGAATTGGGCGGAAATTAGGGAGCGGAGTCTCAACACTAGATTCCCTCTGTTACATGCGGCATATAGCGTGAAGCTGAGAATTTATTATCAGTTGAACTTAAATAATATAAATTACAGTATACTAATAAGGTAGTGTAAAGATTAATATTAAACTAACAGCTAGGACCGACGACCTGGCAACAACTTTTATTCTTCAATTTTTATTTAGATTTATAAAATCTTTTTGACTCGCGCCTCAAGGAAAACAGTTTATTTAACCAAAACCACGAATAATTCAGTATTTATAAAATAAAACTTACTTAGCTTTGATATCCGTGACCAAAAGGCAATTTTCCAATCAGTCCTTCGGAGCTGCTGAGGATATTTTGGGCGTCAGGAATGTTTCGATGGATCATAAACAATTGGGTTTTACATCCTCTAATTGTGGGTTATCAAACGGTTGTACAGTGTAGGCACATCCCCGACGCTGCAGTCAGCGAGTCACGTCGGATTCGATTACTCAGCTTGATACATGACAGGCAATTTACAAATTCAAATATAAGTTACTATTGAAATGATAGAGGCAAGTCGTGGCGGCACGATGTGTGATTGTAAAACCGACTGGTTGTGGGTTCGATCCCCACTCGAGGAGATGAAATATTTACTTAAATTTATATTTCCATTTCCTCGCTCTGGTGTCGAGGTTAAGCGCGGCGTTGAGTTCTGCCACTCTACACGCAATGCCTCCAGAATTCGGCAGAAAGTGGGGAACGGAGTGTCTTAACACTAGGTTCCCTCTGCCTACCCTGCTGTGTGCGGGATACTGAGTGAAGCTGATTTATTTATTTATTTATTTTATTGAAATGATGATAAGTCTAGTCTTGGTACAGCGGCACAAGCATGTCACTGTAAAGGTCATAGATTGTGGATTCGATTGCCACTCATGGAAATTAAATATTTTATATTTTTTCATTTCGCTCTGGTGTCTAGGCAAAGCGTGGGGTTGAGTTCTGCCACTCAGCACGCAAAGCCTCTAGATTTCATTGAACAGTGGGAAACGGAGTATCTTAAAATTGGGTTCCGTCTGCCTAATCTGCTGTGAGCGGGATACAGCGTGACGCTTAATAAAAAAAAGAATTAATAAATGAGCAAAAATAACAAATAATTGCAGTTTTCTCTGATGGCACGTCTGAGGAAAATCGTTTTATGAATTACTTGGGAGGCCTAAAGTATTATTATTGGTCGGACGTGCTCTGAGCACATTATAAATCATGTCAGATTGGCAATTTAAAAAAAAAAATTGAACTTAATAATTTCATTGTCGATCTTGAATAACATATAATCAATGTTTGCATTTCAAAAACAACAATTTTCACATGTAATTTTGGAACGAAAAATAAATTGTGGTTTTATTGTGAATCTTATTTTTTTATTATTTTATCAGCTTTACGGTGTATCCCGCACACAGCAGAGTAGGCAGAGGGAATTTAGTGTTAGGACACTCCGTTCATCACTTTCCGCCGAATTCTGGAGGTAGTGCGTGCTGAGTGGCGGAACTCAACGCCGCGCTTTGCCTCGACACCAGAGCGAAGAAATGAAAATATAAATGTAAATAAATATCACTTCCTCGAGTGGGAATCGGATCCACAACCAGTCGATTTTACAGTCACACTTTGTGCCTCTGCGCCACGACTGGCCTCATATGGCTCATATTCTTGTTTGTATTATGTTTTAAAACTAGTGTAAAAATGTTGACATTTGAAATATGGCCACCAATTAAAAATCCTATCCAATTAACTTAATTAATTAAACGTTTTATGATCTTTTAAAAAAGCATCAAAATTTATTAAGAGAATGAATTATTAAACTTTAAATCCACTGAATGCACAGAATAAAATAAGAATTTTCTTTCACGTACGTACGTATACTTATATAATATGATTTCTCAGTCAGGATGAAGACAATTAAAAGGCCGAGTTAGAAAGTTAATAATTTATTTAAATACAACGCTGTAGACGGTAGTTGCGAAAGGTGATTATGGAAATCTTATTTACAGTTCAAAAATAAGTTTTTATATATAAAGAATATATTCAGTTTGTACATTTGTAAAATTTTAAATTTGTTTTAAATTTTAAATTTGTATATGTTTATGCCAAGGTTCTAATCTATTTAAATTAGGCAGAGTTTTATCCTCTTTATATTTTAGATTTTAAAATACACGTGCCTTTATCTAGATTGGTAGACACCGACTTCTTTATTTTGAGAGATGTGAAACTTGTGTTATTCCTATCCCATTAATCTCTACATTAAATCTATTGCTTAATATTAGATGTTAATGTAGTTAATGCAAATTTCTGCTCAATCGGTCGCTGGGTCAATTTGAGCTTACAAGACTTCACATACATATATTAACAGGGCAAGATTATAATATGGTCATCCTGGTCATCATCAGATCCTGTTTACTATCGTGCACCAAAGTACTCGATTAAATAAAATTCATATCCCTTTCATTTGATACCTGTATTAGGCGGGTTGTACGAAAATGTATGTAACTACGCCGCCATTTTGTGTTGTCGGCCATCTTGGATTTGCATTTTTTCTAGATGTATTGTATTCTTAAATTTAACATTTCATTTAATATCCATATTAGGTTTAGAAATACGTACATAGCCATTTTATTATGGCGGCCATTTTAGATAAATAATAGTATCAATTATATATACAATTGCATTATCATCAGAACTAAAGGTATACTTCAAATTACAGCTCAAACGGAAGGTAGGTAAAATTTAGTTTGCAACATTTGATTACCAACAAACAGACAAACTTCTAGACAAGTGAAACTGAATAAAAATATGAAAAATTTAGCTTAATACTTTTTACAATTTTTTTATCTCATAAAACGTACTCAACTATACTGTTTTATGTGACTTTTCATTTAATATTTCAAAATTTTAACAATATTTTTTAAACTGAATAACAAATCATCATCCATAGCCATACAAGCGTAACGTCCATACTCATACATTTTCATTCACTTCATACATTTTTGAGTTGCGCTTTCCCAGCAAAGGTCGAGGTGACCTCAGGTGAGGTGCCATTAGTTATGCGTCGGCGGCGAGTCTGTCTACACCGCTTCCTGTGCACCCCTCGCCCATCCCCTGAGCTGTAATTAACTGGCTTGTGAAATGGTAAATTAAGAGAAACAAAACTAATATCTTGTTTTGAGAATATGTATGTGATTTTTCTAATTTCTTTAAACGTTTTCTAAAAATGTGATATTATTGTTTTGTGTTAATTTTACGTTTTTATGTGTTTCTATGTTTATAGTTTATTGTGATTTCGTGTAAAGTTGTAAATAATAATAAAAATCAGATAGCAAACGTTAGGGACGCAGTTATATAAAGGTTGTAAATAAAAATTAAATTAAATTAAATTAGCTTCACGCTGTATCCCGCACACAGTAGGGTAGGCAGAGGGAACTTAGTGTTAAGACACCCCGTTCCCCACTTTCTGCCGAATTTTGGAGGCATTGCGTGTTGAGTGGCAGAACTCAACGCCGCGCTTAACCTCGACACCAGAGCGAAGAAATGGAAATATAAATTTAAGTAAATATTTCATCTCCTCGAGTGGGGATCGAACCTTCAACCAGTCGCTTTTGCAGTCACACCTCGTGCCGCTTCGCCACGACCGGCCTTTAAATTGTATTGTAAATAGTTTGTGTAAAAATATTCCTTAAAACATATTTTATATTATAAATTTGTAAAAGAAGTTATGTTCCTTTTTAAATGTTATCGTCAAAAAATATCAATTTGTTTTTTTTTAATAAATAAGTTATGTATGTCTTAGAGTAGTTAAAAAGAAAGAGAGAAAAGCGTAAAATATTAAATTTCAAAGAAATATGTAAAATTAAAAAACATTTTTAGATTAAAAAACACACAAAGTGTGACTGTAAAAGAGACTGTGGGTTGTGGGATCCCCACTCGAGGAAATGAAATATTTATTTGGAATTTATATTTCCATTTCTTCGCTCTGGTGTCGAGACAAAGCGCGGAGTTGAGTACCACCACTCAACACGTAATGCCTCTAGGATTCGGCACAAAGGGTACGGAGTGTTTTTACAATAGGTTCCCTCTGCCTACCCTGCTGTGTGCGGGATACATCGTGAAAGTGAAGAAAAAAACATTTATTGCCATAGATACCATCGTGACGTAGTAGGTAAGTTTATGTCTCACCGTAAACCTGATGATTATAGATTCAATCCACATTCGGGGGAGTTATTATTTCTCCGTTCCATAATATTAAGTCATGCGCGGCGTTCACCTCTGCCACTGAACGTACAACAACTGCTGGCGAAGAACATGGTTTATTCACTACATTATCTTTAAAACCGAAAAAAAAGTATTACGATAATAAGACTTCTAAAACATATTGATCCCGTCTAAAATTGTTCCAGATATTGGTATTGATGATAACCAGATGTTTCTCACTATCTATTAAGGTAGGATTATTTTGAGAGCTGTCATCTAATACACTCCCGCATTGAGATAAAGCGGGGAAAGTTTTGATTCCTAGTAACGTATATTTTTATACTGATATTATATCTTGGAGAGGCCAGTCTTGGCACAGGGGCACAAAGTGTGACTGTAAACGCGACGGGTTGTGGGTTCAACTCCCACTCGGGGAAATGAAATATTAATAATTTAAGTTTTCATTACTTCGCGCTGGAGCTGAGACAAAGCGCGATGTTGTTCTCCCCCGCTCAAAACGCAATGCCTCCAGAATTCGGCGGAAAGTGGGGAACTACCTCGGGCCTACCTTGCTGTGTGCAGGATACAGCGTGAAGCTTTTCTTGTATTATATTTTGGCATAGCTATTTTTGAACAAATTGCTACGGTAATAAACAAACGATCACGTTTCAAAGTCAATTTATTTTTTGAAATTCTGTATTCATTTTGTCCCTTAAATAATATATATGCTCTGTGTAAAATTTAAAATTTCATTTAATCCGAGATACCTTTTGAATAGTTTGATATATCGAAAAATGAAAAATCCCCAAACAAAGGCAGTTTCGCACACAATACGCACGCCACCCAGACCGGAACGCGCGTCGGCCGTCATTACGCAATGCAAATGTGTGAACCGACTGTATAAAATGAGTAGTAACTTTTTAATATTCATGAAAGTTTATAGTAGAATAATGTATTTTTTTTATATTTACGCCTTAGCCCTCATGCAGCAGTATTGGCAGGCGGATCCTGGTGTTAAGATTCACCACTATTCGCCACATTCTGGAGGCTTTGTGTGTTGAGTGGCGGAACTCAACGCCGCGCTATACCTTGACACCAGAGCGAAGAAAAAAATACTAAATATTTATCGTACCACAACCTATCACATTCATGCTTCAGACCCAGGACTGGCCTCATATACAACAATTTTTATTCATTTTATGTTATTTCTAAGAATGTAAACCTGTAAGAACGTTTAAAAATATACATATATAATAAACATTGACACATATTTCTTTGATCAAACGTAAATCATTGACGTAAAAATACTTTATAAAAAAACGGAATAGCAATTACGTAAGTGATCTGCAGATTCATTCATCCGTAACAGTAAAGTTTCGTATGGTTAGAAAAAAAGAGTAGAAAAAATTAAGATCACAGCATCCCAAATCACTTTCGCCGACTAAACAAACTCTATATTTAACGCCATCAACATAAACCAGTGCTCTAGGACGTGACCTCGGTCTGCTGCCTCGTCTTGAAACTTCCCATCGACAGACAAGTAAACAACTTTGTAGCGTAGGAGACTGTTTTTTGCAGTAACGTTTTTTTTTTCAGCTTCGCTATAACTAGTGCATAGCTGGGTAGGCAGAGATAAATTGGGAAAGTAGTGTTAAGACACTGAATCCTCATTAAGACATTTCTATTCTCCACTTTTCGTTTCGGAACTCAACGCCGCGCTTTTGTACTGCAATACCAAAGGCAAAATCACGGCAAATAGTAAAAATATGTCGAACCCACTCATTTATATTTCCATTTCTTCGCTCTGGTGTTAAGACTAAGCGCAGCGTTGAGTTCTGCCACTCAACACGCAATGCCTCCAAAATTCGGCAGAAAGTGGGGAACGGAGTGTCTTAACACTAGGTTCCCTCTGCCTACCCTGCTGTGTGCGGGATACAGCGTGAAGCTAATGTCTAACCCACATGATTCGATTCCTGGGTATGACATATTTCTAATGTCATATCATCACGTTTACAGATATACCCTTGTGCCACTACTAATGTTACAATAATGATTTTTCAGAACGCTTAATATTAGAACGTTCTTTTAAACATTTCTAAATAATAAAAAATAATTACTTGACTTGAGACCTAAGTAACCATGTCTGCTCAGTATTAATTCGCGTTTTTTTAATCTTTTGACCTTGTGTATTTGGAATTAGCTTTTATTTATTTTTTTATATAATTTTACCTATATATTTAATATAATATTTATATTGTAGGTGTAAAACTGGCATGCCGTCAACACCTATAATTGTGGCTGCACTCGGTATTTTGTATTAAGTTTGTATTTTCTAAGCTTGTTAGTGTAAGCTGTGTTAGTGTTCTATACATAAATAAATAAATAAACTTGAGAACTAAATAAATTTAATAAGAAAAGGTTAAATTCATACGATGCATGATATTATATACGGCGGCCGTCTGCCTGCACCCAGCAACAGGTGTCTCGAAGGACGCGAGCCGTCTCTGACGTGTTCCCTAAACCATCTAAAGCTAAACATATGAATGTACAGATATCTATAGTTCTAATTAACTTATGAAGAAAGTAGATTGCGATTTAAAAAGTTTTAAAGATTATTTATAATAATTTAAGTAAATCGTCGAATTCTGGATTGTATGCTGAGTTGTGGAACTCAAGGCTCGCGCTTTGCCCTCACATCATTACTTTGCCTATAAAAATGATTAAATATTTCATTTTTTCGAGTGGGAATTGAACCCACAAGCTGTCGCATTTACAGTCGCTCGTGGCATGCGCCCATCGAAATATTTTTAACAAATTCAATATAATGAAAACTATAAACTCTAAATTTATTTTTGATGTCGTGTTAAATAATAATTACTTAAACAGATTATTAGATTCTGTAGTAAACATGAAAAATCTACAAATAACGAAACATACCATTAGACACAGCAAACGCCCATTTTATTTATTATTTATTAGATAATTTTTAAGTTAAATGCGAAATTGAAATTGAACTTGTTACGGTACAGACGACATTGTATGTAACGCTAACGCACCTGCACTATTATCGTTATATGTAAGTTTAAAGTTCAGATATACAAAAAAAATGCTTTACACCGTTTACAGTACGACCAACGAGTCGTGGCCGCCCTGAAGTTATTTGCAGATGTCCGCGAATATTTGATTTTAGATTTTTCTTTTTTAATTATTCTCTTCCCGAGTGAACATTGTGCAAAAGTTCAGAAAATCTAACTTCCAGGTGTCCACTACTAGTCGACCGAACTGTATTTATATTGAAGAAGAATCATTTATAATAAATTATACCTATACGTACTATTTAATCGTTTTTATTGCAAAAGTTACACGTGTCTGACGTAAAACTGCTTTATAGCTTCAGGTACTTAAATTTAAAAATACTTGCTCTTAACGGACTTACGCATTTTTATCGTTTTATTTTACATTTGTATCAAATATATACATATATAATATTATCGACCCGCTCGCGGCTTCGCCCGCTTAAACTATATCGTTATTACTATTCTGCATTATTTTCTTTTTCTAACAATAACATAATTTTGAAAATAATATCTATATTTATATTGAAGAGTAGAGTTGCTTATTCAATAAAACAGTTATTTGTAGCCATTTTGTCGATGGAAATCTTTTTAAATTGGTATCTATAACTTTTTTATTTATAAACCATTTGAAATAAAACAAACACTAAATGTTAAGAGAAACTTGACAAAATAGAATGACTTGCTGGTTCTGATATTAGCGCGAACAAACGCACAGACACACAGACAATTGGACAAATTTAAAAATAATTGTTTTTGTAATTATATAATAGAACACTTTACTAAATGTCACCAATGACAATTTCTTCTTATGTATCTTCCAAACACCTATCAGTTATGATTTTATTATAAGTATATACAGGGTGGAAGTGTCAGCACCACTTTAAACGAAACCACAGTTTTAACCGCTCTATAAAAGCCTAATACAATTTTAAAAAATAATAAAATTATTGTTGTAATATAAAACACCATTTCTCAAGAACGACGCACGCACACACCAACCTAATAAAGAGAAACCGCCGCACACGCCTCATTCCGAAATCGAGTCGTAGTTATTGGCGGCAACCTTCAAAGTTGTTTAACCTTTAGTAGTATATGTTTACGTTATTGGTATCTATGCGTAACTGCGTCACACGAAATACAGGTATGGATAAACATCGTGAAATAAAAAAAAAGTCCTACGTCTAAGCTGTTGAGGTATCTTGATCAATTTCTTTAGGTATGGGTTTAAAATATTTTACCCTATATGCTGTTTCCGTAAAAGGAGCGCTGACACTGCCACCCTGTAGATAGTGGAGTGCCATTATATGCAACGTTATACGTTCAATTTATTAATAAAAACATTTTTTTTCGCGGATATGTATATAGTAGTATGTCTAAATAACGCATGTGAAAATGTACTATGAAGTTAAAATTCCACAAATGAGGTGACATTATTATATATTTGAGTTGGTCAGGTTCAGACAAAATTTTATCATTCATTCTTCTGTCCCTCTGTATTTATTTTTATTGTTGAATAATAATTATTAATACGGTTATTATATACGGCGTTGAGTTCTGCCACTCAACACGCAATGTCTCCAGAATTCGGCAGAAAGTGGGGAACGGAGTGTCTTAACACTAGGTTCCCTCTGCCTACCCTGCTGTGTGCGGGATACAGCATGAAGCTGATTTATTTTAATACGGTTATTACCGTATATCTTATTAGATAATAATAAATATTACGAAAAGACGAAAACTTATCTTCTTTTAATATAAATTATTTTTAATATTATATTTTAAAGGCTTTTTTTGAAATTCAAACTTAGCTTAGCCAGAGTCTTTCCATCTGATACCTTACTTGAACTAGCGACTTTATTACTAAATGTTCCCCCTTTTAAGGCTATTACTTTTTAGGATTTAAACACAAATGTATAGTTTTCATTTTATAGTTTTTTTTCTACATGATAGGTGCCAAATTTCATAATTCTAGGTAAACAGGACGAATCCTATTAATTTTCATTCAAAAAACTTCAACTCGATATCTCCAAGAGTTCCTGATATAAAGACTCTTGACAGACAGACAGACAGACGGACAACAAAATGATCTTATAAGAATTCCTTTTTTCTTTAAAATGTATGGAACTCTAAAAAAGACTATTATACTTTATATTCACATAAAATAAGTGACATCACTTTTTTTAAAAATTTAAGCGTGCCATCAATCACTTTGCCAAACTTATAGTGTACAATAAATTTAATATTTGTGTGAAATATGGCCCACGTATAGGTGTATGTTAATTTAAGATTTATATCATATAACACAACTTGTACTTCGTCTCAGGTTTCTGCTCTTATAAATTGACTATAGTCTAATTTAATACCGACAGCATTCTCCCACCTTCTTTAATATATGCTGTTTTTTTTTATTCTCGTCGTGTGATACAAACAAGCGTTTCAGTAATAGTTCTAAAAATAATATAAATTATTTTTTAGGAATTCTTGATATCTTGAATAATTTCTGTGTTTATCTGACAAAAATTGTGTAAGTTATACTATCTTATACTCCGATTTCCAATTTCTGCTGAATTCTGAAGACATTGCTTATGGAGTGGCGGACCAAAGCGAAAAAACGAAAATATTAAATATTCCATTTCCTTGAATGGGAATCAAACCCACAACCTGCCGCGATTCTAGTCACAGTATCGGAGTATCTTAACCCAAGATTCCGTCTGCCCATCCTGCGGCATCCTGATACAGCGTGAAAATAAGTTATTAATTAAATCAACGTGGGCCTATATCTATACATATAACTATACACTTGTCTAATATTGAAACTACTATTTTTTATCATATACTTACATATATAGCTTCTGTTTTATTTCTTTAATGACGCTAAATATATTGCAACTTTGTGATGTGATAATGCTTGGAAAGCTTAAAAAACGACGATAAATAATCCAACCATGACACTCTCGTGATCTTGAAAAAATCCAGTGCCGGTCTGCTTATTGGGGTACTGTACTTCAGTTACTATTAATTAAAGAATAGTTGTTAAATAACTTAATAAAATTTTATTGAATTACTTATACTTGTTTTGCTATTTTAATTAAATTTTCTTTAATTAATGATCTTAATACCAAACTAAGTTATAAATCGTAACGTTCAAAAGAAACGTTTTTTTCAAATATTCTATGTAAAATGTAAAACTAATCTATGTAAAATGTAAAACCAGTCTATGTAAAATGTAAAACTTTTTCTTTTGCAAAGATTAAAATTATAAATTAATGTCAAGGTCGTCTCACAGACGACATAACATCTTTTGATTCGCAATAGTTCGCATGCAGTTATAATATGTACTTTGAACATCATATTGTAACGTTTAAAAAATATAATAAATATTTATTTTTCTTAATAAAAAAAATCATCGAAAATAGTGGTAATGCTGACGAAATAATAAAAGTTCCATCGCAATTTTACATTTATAACAATTATATAACAATTTAAATACAAAAAAAATATGTATATAATATATTTATTATATACATTTTTTACATTACAACAAAGTATTCAAGGCGTAAGTACCACCTGCACAAATGGTGCACAGCGAGTGGCAACAGCCAACAAGAACATCAGGTGCGGTCAAGGTCGACTCGCCGACGGCGTAACGGCCCGCCGCGGCGCGTCCTTCGATTTTGAGACCCTGCACTTTTTGCATGGAGAAAGTTTTAATCGGCTTGAAGTTATTTTTTTTTGTATTTAGCCGCAGACAGGAAAAAGCGTATGAGAATGTTGATCTTTTTTGCCCCTTTTTTTAGTGATGTTTTTAAGCTAAGTGCAGATTTAAGGAGTTTTGCAAGTTTTAATTTAATTATAGCGTTGAAACAAGTTTGTGGCAAGGGTACAAGCGTATGACTGTGAGCGCGGCAGGTAGTAGGTTCGATTTACATTCGAGGAAATGAAATATTGTTATAATTACATACAATTGCATCCACAACCCACGCGTTCAGTCCAATTTGGCGACGACTGCGTCACAATGACGTATATATACAGAGCAGGTACTTACATAGTAAAATTTGAATTTGAACAATAATATTCTCATATAATATATTATAATGATTACAATCGTTGTCAACATTCACAGTTCGCACACATCAGTTCTCAATTTTTTATGTTCATTTTCTATAGTAATGCGACGTTTAGTAATTTATCGCGGCTATTGTCTGTACTGCAGTCGTGGAGTATAAAGCAATCAAACGTCTTTATTTGCCGTCTCGTCTAGGCCTGTGTACGTACATACGTACGTAGTTATTAGAGATGCCGTGCCTGTAGTGGATGTCAGAAGAGTTCTCACGGCGGTAACTAGATGCGGCCCGTTGCATTTCTACAGCCTTGTCGTGTAGCGTCGGGGCGGGGTCGTCGACCGCCGACGGGCGCACCGTCTCGTCTGCGTCTGCGCAACTCATTGCACTATTGTGACTGACCGAATTGAGAAACGATAAATCATTTGATTTCGGACTATTATCACTTTGACTTTGGTGTGAATTATTTTTAGTGTCCTGTTTGTCGAATGTGATGTGTGATCGTACAAAAATTTATGAAATTTTACATGATTGTATATTTATATACGTATAAATAAGATAGATAGGTAAATATAATCATGATTATATTATATAAGACATTAATTCGCTCTGGCACCCAGCAAAAAGCGCGGCATTGAGTTCAACCACTCAAAACGTAATGCCTCTAAAATTCGGAGGAAAGCTATTTCTCACTGAACTAATTGCACTGAATTATGCAACACACCTTACAATTCGTATATATGTAACAGATCATCAGACGTATTTGACATTTGACAGTGAGAAAAACACATTTTTCAAGAATCCCCGAAGGCAGCAATAAAGAGTGTGTGAGTAATCAAACTGTCACATCTTGCACATGTCCCGCATATCCGCGGCGTGCGCGGCCAGCAGGCAGCCAGACACGCACTTAGCGTGTTCGGCCGTTCGAAACGTGATCTCGCAAATCGCCTCCCAGTACCCACACCGGAGGCCGCACGTCTGTCCTGGCTGTTGTGATGGCCCATACAAAGCTGTCAATTATCAATCCGGTAGCACACCGCCGTTGCACGCTATATCGAATGTCTACTGTGGAATAGTACTAGACTACACAAAGATGTGGCGAGAATAGACAATTCTATAAATATATTATATGCATATATATATAAAATATATATTCCGTGAAATATTTACTTAAATTTATATTTCCATTTCTTCGCTCTGGTGTCGAGGTTAAGCGCAACGTTGAGTTCTGTCACTCAACACGCAATGCCTCAAGAATCCGGCAGAGAGTGGGGAACGGAGTGTCTTAACACTAGATTTCCTCTGCCTACCCTGCTGTATGCGGGGTACAGCGTGAATCTGATTTGATCACCAATATTTTTATGCATAATAATACGTTGAATTCCCAATAAAAATAAATATAACAAATAACGGCAACCAATACCGGAGATATCATGTTATGTACCTACAGAATTCATAAAATGTAAATATTATCAAAGATCAATTAACTCGAAAATGCGAGATTAAATTTTTTTCGACGATAAATTCTCAATCGGGTTACCAAACGGCTACCGCGCTACGCACCGATATATCCACAGCAGTGTTGAGATTAGGTGTGGCGTGTAAACAGACGCTCGGAGCCAGACGGTCATCAATCGAGATTGTTCAGAAAAACAAGTAGACTTGGAGCTGGCATAAAAACTGGCGTAGACGCGGATGTTCACTTGTCGTAAAAAACTAGTTGCATCCAGTCACTACAGCGCGGTCCGCCGGACGCAGCACCGACCAGAGTGGTACACGCACTATGCACCTACACTCACCCTTTTATATCATATCTATATTTATTATAAAATCTCTTAATAGATGATAGATGTGCGTGGGAGATATAAAAGAAAAAATGGAAAAATATTGTTGCATTTAATAATGTAATGGAACCAAAATAATGTTTTTTTTTTATTTTGTCTGTATGTCTGTGTGTCTGTTCACGATTATCTCAGGAACGGCTTAACTGATTTAATTGTTGTTTTTACTATTGTATTTTAACAAGTTTCTCTTAAAAGTTTGTGGTTTTGTTATTTCGATAGATTTATAAATAAAACATTTATACCACTTCAAAAAGCTATTTTATTGAGTTGAGACTTTACTTTTAAATATAGGTATAGGAATATAAATATTGTTTATAAATTTATATCATTATTAGAAAACGAAAGAAATGCAGATTAGTAAATTAATGATTATTATGTACAAGCGGGCGAAGCCACGAAGTTGTTGCTATTTATCTATCGCTACAAATATTTCAACAAACACCAAAAATAACTTATAATATTAGTGATATTATTCACATATTCTTCAATACTTACATATATTATTTTTTTATAGCTAACGCTATTTCTAAATGCTAACAACATGTTTGGAAATATCACGTTTTTAATAAATAATATGTTTCAAATAAATCACACACTTTAAAAATAATAGTCTGATATTATCGAATATATTTCTACAATTTTAGAAACAGCGGAATTTTAATTAATAATTTATAGCTTAATGACATAATGTCAATGCTGGAGCCGGTCGTGGCGCAGTGGCACAAGTGTGTGGCTGTAAACGCGGCGGTTTCGGGTTTGATTTTCGAGATTATATTTATTATTATATTTATTAATATTTTATTTTCCTCGCACTGGTTACGGAGGCGCTTTTCCTTTGGCGTTTAGCTAACCAACACGCAATGCCTCATCCGTCGGAACGTTGGGAACGGTCTGTGTGTCTGTCTTAACACCAGGTTCCCGCCTTCCCTGCTATAGGGAAAAAAAGGACAGACAAAAGATATCACATCTCAGGTACGTCGTATAATTTATTGTTCCTTAATTTTGTGATCATTAGAAATATGTAGTGTACGGAGACATTACTGCGATGACGGAAATTCCTCCAGTTGCTTGAAAGTATTTTCAAGAAAGAAAGTATCGCCCTCCATATAAGAAGTAATAGTTATTTTAATTAAAGAAAATTAAATTATCTAGATTCTCTTAAGTACTTGTAATCTTATGCAATGAGTTTTACTTATCGTTTTAAATTTCACCTGAACTAATAAGAACCATAACAGACAGAAGAGGCCGGTCGTTGCGCAAGCGTGTGACTTAACGCGACACGACGCGGTTATAGGTTCGATTTCCACTCGAGAAAATTAAATATTTAATATTTTAATATTTAAATTTTCTGCGATCTGGTGTCGAGGCAACGGGCTGCATATAGTTTCCCTACTCAACACGTAATGCATCTAGAATTCATCGGAAACCGGAGTACGTAGTGTCTTAACATTAAGTTTCCTAAGAGACTAAAAAAAACTTATAAGAAGACAAACTTAGAATTTGTTATTAATTATTATTATTTATTTTTATTTTAATATGTTTAATGAAAATTGTAACAAACATTTAACCACCGAATCGTTAGAAACAACATTTAAAGAGATATTATTTAACATTCCATCTGCTTCTCTAACATTAATAAACTCCTAGTTCTTATCCAACTAAGCCAATTTATTTTACTTTTAATGTGGCAAAATCTTTTATGGCTACTCTACAGTTGACACATCATAAAAATGCATCCATTCAAATTAATATAAGCACTTTACATTGGAGTGGGTAGAGTCGAGTCGAATCGGAAATTTTGTTACGATAATATACGGTTTTTTATCAAGGTCGTCTAGGACGAAACGGTAATTGTCGAATATTGAGGTAAGTCATTTTTAAGTGGTATTTCTGTGCATACTTCACTCACGTTCACTAACTTGAGGTCGTCGTGCGATTGTAAGCAAGACGGTTGTGGGTTCGATGCTCATTTGGGGAAATTAAATATTTAATATTTTCAATGTCTTGCTCTGGTAATGAAAATATTAAATATTTCATTTCGCTCGCGCACTGTCTTAAGAATTCGATGGAAAGTGGACAGCGGAATGTCTTAACACTAAATTCTATGCTATATGCGTAAAAAGTACATATATAAGGTTTAACTTATAAATTGGTAACGTGTAAATTTAGATACGTTTTCAAATTTTTATATACGAAACCAAACTAACCGTTAATCCGTCGTATAAATATCTGCTTAATTAAATGATTTATTATGCAAGAATGCATTGATTCTTCGACAAAATGCCACAGATCTTTATTATTTAATATAGATAATTTCTGTCTTGAAAAAAGTTAAAGATATTAAAAAAAATGTATAGTTTAAATATTTTGTAAAATGAAAAAAAATCACTCCTTAAATATATCTTTGGCGTATATATTATGTATGTAATAAAGTAGTAAATTTCTGTTACATTTATATAGTTAATTATGATCTGCTCTATTCATATGTATGTGAACAATTTGCTTAAATGTACCTTTTTTTAAATTTATTTTTTTTATATTTTTATTTAAAAAAAAAACGGTGTCAAAGAAACCCCGACATTAAATGTCAATATTATATTTTATACGGAATGCACATTTTTTTTCCTTCTCACGTCTTTTGTAATTAGTTGTCTGTACATATTTATTTTTTATTCCAGCATCATTACAAGCGAAATATTTTGTTTACGATACATTTACTGTGTTTTACTATTTTTGTCTGCGATTTTTTTTCTAACTCGACTTACATTCACCCTTGAACAACTTGAATGACGTGCCTTTCAACAGATATTGCTAATTTTGAGTACTTTAAGTTTAAATATAATAAATACAGTTATTAAAAACTTCTTAATGAAAATGAGTAATCGCTTATTTAAGGATAAATCCTGATTTTGTATTGTTTGAGGTATATTTTTGAGATGTCCATCTCAGAAATTTTGCTAATAAAAGATAGCACTGAAAAGTTAAAAAAAAATCTTTACACGATCTTGCTTTGCTATTCATGTTCTCTCATCGTTATATTACAGGTGCGGCACACAGATACCCCCTTCTTTTGGAAATAAAGAAAATCAATTAAATCGTTTTATATCAATTAAAATATAATTAATTAAATTCAACAGAGGGAGGGTCTATGTGCCACACCCTGTACTTGTAAATATATTGTAAATTATATTTACTATTCAAATGAAATTTCTATTATAAAATGTGTTGTTGAGCTTTTTGCCGACTCAGTTTTCAATGCAAAGTTATCACTTGCTCGTAATTGTTAAAACATATGAAAATTATTACTTTTTTATACTTTTTATACAAATATTGTAAATATATATTTATATGAAGAAGGTTGAGTGGAGTAGCACCTATATATTGAAATATATCGTGTAATTTACCTGTACATTAAAAGTCATATATAATCAGCTTCACCGCTGTATCCTTTTTTGTTTTGTTAATAAATTACTTTTTTATAGTTTTCGCTTAGACTAGTATTTCGCTTTCGCTTCTGACGAAGCCATAATATATATTTCCACGATATCTCAGTTCGCAGAACGCAACAATGCATATTACAGTTGTCTCGATCCATTCTATGATATGCATTACATCATTGTCTATAAGAGAAGAATAATATTTGTATATCATATACGGCCATCACAAGAAATTCACTAAAAATAAAAAAAGGATTTTGAATTGTGCGGTCACAAAATAACTACAATAGAAATAATCTTTAAACTTTATTATTTATTTATTCTTAATTTTTCCTTATTTTGATATCTTGCAAATTTCAGAATAACATCGATTTGCGTAAAACATATCTATATATATAAAAGGACTTGTGCTGACTGACTGAGGTAAGACGCACGCAGAGCCGTAACCGCTGATGGTAGAAACGTAAAATTTGCGCAGATGTTTATTTTCATATTCTGGACATCCACTAAGAAGGGAATTTGAAAATTTTAACCCTAAAGGGATGAAATAGGGGTTGAAAGTTTGTATGGAAAAAAATTTAAATCTGTACCGTTTTTTATAAAATTTGAAATCCAGACTCTTAAAAATATTTCATTGAACACGTGTTTCATGGTTTTTAAGAATTCACCCCCTAAGGATTCAAATAAGGGGTTGAAAGTTTATATGGAAAAATCTTTAAATTGCCACCGATTTTTATAAAAAAATTAAATTCAGACTGTTAAAAATATTTTAATGAACACGTGTTTCGTGGTTTTTTTTTAATTCACTCCTAATAAGCGGGCGAAGCCGCGCGCGCCCTCTAGTTTTATATATAAACAATACCCTGTGTAAGATTTGGACTGGTAATGTAGAAGTGGCGCTGAAATAATAATAAATATATACCCAAGAAGCAAAAAACACTTTTTGAATGTATGTATATTATTATATGACTGTTTTAGCTTCACGCTTTATCCTGCATACAGCATGGTAGGTAGAGGGAACCTAACGTTAAGATACTCTGTTCCCCATTTTTCATCGAATTCTGAAAGCATTGCATGGTGGAACTCAACGCCGCGCTTTGCTTTACACCAAAACGAAGAAATGAAAATGTTAAATATTTCATTTCCTCGAGTGGGAATCAAACACAACCTATTGCGTTTACTCTGTACCCCTGCGCCACAACTGGCACCGGCAGAAACACTGATCGTCAATCAAAAAACGTAATCGAATGGAATTCTTCCAGAGAAACTGCTTAGGGCACAATACTTAATCTTGGTATATATTAAAATTAATATATACCTATTGAAAAGTAATATTAACAAGAATAAAACGCAATAAACGTGAGTGCTCTTAATTATGGTATCTATAACAGATAGAATCATTTAGTTAATGTCGACTCTATAATAGTCTATAATATAATAAATGAGATTGAAGGTATCGTAGACGAATACTTTTGCTTCCAGTCGTGATATTTATATGAAAATTATATAGCTGGTATGATAATATCAGCGATAGATTATGGATATTCAAGCTGTTCAAAATTTTTATATATTGACGTGTTTTCTAAAAAGTATTGTGTGTGTGTGTGTATAAAGTGTGGAATAACACTTAAAAAATGTAAAAAAATAAGTGCATATTATATCAATATTATTATTTATGTATAATAATTATAAATGATTTAAGTATAATTTGAAATTTACTAGAGGCCGGTCGTGGCGCAGCGGCACGAGGTGTGACTGCAAAACCGACTGGTTGTGGGTTCGAATCCCACTCGAGGAGATGAAATATTTACTTAAAATTTATATTTCCATTTCTTCGCTCTGGTGTCGAGGTTAAGCGCGGCGTTGAGTTCTGCCACTCAACACGCAATGCCTCCAGAATTCGGCAGAAAGTGGGGGACGGAGTGTCTTAACACTAGGTTCCCTCTGCCTACCCTGCTGTGTGCGGGATACAGCGTGAAGCTAATTTATTTAATTTATTTTTTATTTGAAATTTACTAACATAATCAACATACGGTTGTGTCGTCTGTGTAAAAGGAGCACTGCAGGGAATGTGGGAATGTCAAAAAAAACTGCTAAGAATTAAAATAGCGGGAAGTGTGATATAAAATGCTGTCAGGATCGAGGAAGTGTTTTAGATAAAAATCCGTACGTTTTATTTTATAATTTTTAAATAGGAATTATACTTAAAGCTTATTTATTATCTCTCAAACTGAGTGTGAGTTAGAGTGAAAGAGACCAACCAGTCAACTGATCTGTTGAAATTTATTGTAAAAATAGATTGCATTCCATAGATAAATATAGACCACATCACATCTTGTTCACTCAAAAGTTAGAAACTTTTCTAGTTTATCTTATGGCTTTATTTTTATAGAACATAATTCTAATGAATACAAGCAAAAATATACGTCTAAATCTATTGTACTGTGTTAATACAAGAAACTTATATGTCCAAAACGATAAAAAATAAAATAATTATTTTCAAATAATCGATCTTGTGCCGTGTGATCCCGGCCTAGAATATTATTATCCTGGTACTGGTGGTCGTAAGAGGTGACTAAAGTACGTGTGGTAAAGTCACGTCGCCATCAATGGCAACACTCAAGGGCAGACTCGACCGGACCATTTTCACCCCCGGCATTTAAGACCAGCGTTAAATAGCGGCTTTGTGTGTGGCGGGTAATGCCGGGCTCCGGTGCCCAACCGGCCGGCAAAGCGTCTGTATTCCTCTGGTGTAGCATGGGGTTATGGGCGGCAGTAATCACTTACCATCAGGTGACCCAAACGCTCGTTTGCCTTGTCTTTTCCATAAAAAAAAGAACATGCGCAAAAGAAAATAAAACAATAAGCAACCCCAGTAGCCGAGGAACTTCAGCAAATCTTCATATAAAATATAAATTGGCCAAAAAGATTTTTATCATCAATTAAAATTGCCCATAACTCATGCTACCTCAATATTTGGCGTCGAGATAGCGCATTATACTATATAATTATTGGAACCATAAATTACAGGAATAACGCGTTATTTTTCCTTTTTACGAGTGCCCGGTCTATTTGTTCGATGTCGATGTTTATCATTTATGCATAATAGTTGGTTTCACTCGCAAAGGAATATTACAATCATAAGAATCATATTGTTTGTTTAAGCTTTTTAATTTTTATAATAATACTAGCGGACCCGGACGCGGCTTCGCCCGCTTAAACTTTACGAATGCTTAAAGATATATTTAGGAAATTGTTTGTGAAAATATGTAACTAATTAAATTAAAAAAAATATAAGTAAACGTAACCATAGTAAAATATTAATAAAAAAACTAAACAAAACCAGCTACATTATTAATAATTTTATCTCTTTCTGCCTTTCTATTTCCCCGAGCTAATATCCAGAATAACTGAACTAATTTTTATTGGACTTTCAGTGATCGATTTTACTGATTTACCCGGGAAAAATATTTTTACTCGTTTTCCTTGCGCGCGTACATAGATACAATATGAAATAACTAAAGTCCTTTCTACATTAAATATGATAAATTTTGCGAGCAATATCAAATAAAATCCCAGAAAACTAAAACCACAATTTATTAAGTGTATCACAACGGTACAGATAACCATCCAACCAAGATGAAATAACCAACAATTCTCTCCTTAATCTCTATATATAATAAAAGGATAGAAAAGTCAATTCTGTACATGAAAGATATAAAAAAAATAAAAATTAGATCGGTTTATATGTCGATTATAGAACCTAAAAAACCACTCAACAGAATTCTTGTCTGTCTGTCTGTCTGTCCGTCTGTCTGTCTGTCTGTCTGTCTGTCTGTCTGTTTGTTTGTTCGTCAATCACGCAAAAACTACTAGACAGAAATTGATGAATTTTTGCATGGTATTAGCCTAGAGTCTCAAGGTACATTTTTTTTGAGTTTCATTCCGAATTTCATTATAGTTTTATTTTAAAAAAATAAAAACTGAAAAATGAAAATTACTTAAAATACCGATAACTACTGTATGAAATTAATTTATTTTTAGCATAGTTATAGTTCAAAACCTAATGCAACTTATAGGATAGTTTTTATTATAGAGTACACAGACATTTTACCAGAAAAAATAACATAATTATATTTTTTTATAAAAAAAATCGACTTCTTCAATTTCAATCGGATTTCATACTCCGAACTTAACCAAACTTTCACCAAACTACCCTTTATGTGTACCCTTTCTAATAAAAAAAGAATCATTAGATCGGAAGAGC
>JAATLQ010000070.1:63250-78309 GCA_013421005.1 Heliconius erato x Heliconius himera
TTTCATAGATACCATTGTCGGAAATGAACTAAATTAAAATAGGACTACACGGGACGCACTAGCTTCCAAATAAAAAAAGAATCATCAAAATCGGTTCACACAGTCAAAAGTTCTGAGGTAACAAGGATAAAAAATACAGTCGAATTGATGACCTCCTCTTTTAAGAAGTCGGTTAATAGAAATTTGGCATAATTAAATTACGATTATTGTATTTAACCACAATTTAAAAGAAGAAAGTACATTGAGGCCGTTCGTGGCACAGGGGCACAAAGCATAAACTGGTTGTGGGTTCTATTCTCACTTGAGGAAATTAAATATTTATTTAAATTTATATTTCCATTTCATCGCTCTGGTGTCGAGGCAAAGTGCGGAGTTGAGTTTCACTACTCAGCACGCAATGTAGTGTCTTAACACTAGGTTCCCTCTGCCTACCCTGCTGCGTGCGGGATACAGCGTGAAGATGAAAAAAGAAGTACAATTAATAGTTGTTTAGTCTACCATAATTATTATTTTAAACGTCAACGTTGGTGACATTAACAAAAATAATAAAGTAGGTATATTTTTCGGGACTAGCTCAAATGGCGATATCTGCAATAAAAAGTACTGTAATACCCCGACTTACGCTACCCCGTTTTACGCGAATTCGGAGATACACGGTTTTTCATTTTGATTGCCGCGCATCGGTTCTCTTGCTCTGCACACTCAGTTTTCAGTTTGCGACAGGTTTAAACATGTTCCGCGTGAAATTGTTTTACGTGCGCAGTGCGTTTTACTTATAATCTCTAATTTTGTCGTCTAAAAGAACGAAAAATGAGTCATTTGAGCATAACAAGAAAAGAAAACACTGTCTTTGGAGTGAAAACTAAATATAATTAAAGACTTTGAAGTAAAAATGAAAATTTGTGAATTGGAAAAGAAAAAAAATTTAACGCGGCAGGCAACTTTGTTAGAATATATGTAGCCTTCCAGCTCAAAATAATTCCGGTTTAGGTTACTTTATTCATAACAAGGTAATTTTTTTTATTATCCTACGCTTTATTAAACATTTTTCTTCTAAATTATGTTTTTTTTTAAACTCTGGTCCTGATTAAAGAAACTTTATATGCAAAGTTGAACACCGATTTACGCGAATTCGACTTACACGGCAATCGCTCGGTCCCACCTACCGCGTAAGTCCGGGGTGTTACTGTATATGTATTTGGAAAGTAAATTCTGATTGTGAGTTCATAGTTTATAAAACTTTATATTGTGTTTAGATGACGCGCTGATGTCAATACATTTTAATCATTGACAAATACGTTGCATTCATTTACAGTAGATATATTTCTCAAAAGAACTTTCTCAAGACTTTATATATAAAAAATACATCAAATATTAATGTCATCTGTTAAAATAAGGTGAAGCTGACTAAACTTAATGCTATATTCAAAACAAATGAATTGTATTTAAATTTATTAATACGTTTCAAGTATGAAAAAAAATGCAATATAATTGCGTTTCTTCTCCTTTTTTTTCCAATGTTTTATATTTCTATTATTTATATCGATATATCAGGGACGTAAATGCGGAAACAGAGCCATGCCACCTTAGTACAAAGTAACCTCTAAAAAATGTATGTATTTACGTGTTATAGTTAAAGAATAAAAAGAATGTGTGATTCCTCTATAGAATATATTATTCTACATTATATGATAAAAACAGGTTTAAGCAGTGCATATGAAGGTATCTTCCTGTAGTATAACTATTTTCAATTACTATAAACACTACAATGTCAATACTATTTGGTATTATAGTGTAATTTTGAACATTTTGAATATTTTCCCGTCATTATGATGAAAAACATAGACTATTTTTAATTTGAAAAAATAATTTATTAACTATAAGAATATTGGTAGTTTTTCAAAAGGTATAAGAATTAAAAATTGCCTAAAATATGTTTCCTTTGCAAGTGTTGTAATAACTACTGGTATTAGTTAACGAAAAAAATACTATAAATATTAAGTATGCTCAATTATACAAAGTTTTTTTGTCAGCACCACTTTAAGTAAAACCACAGTTTTAACTACTCTATAAAAAACCCAATAATAAAAGAGTTATGTTTTCAAACAAAATAAATAATAAAATTATCATTGTAAAATAAAATATAATATGTCGAGAACGATGCACGCACACATAAACCTATCAAAGGGAAACCGCCGCATACATCTCATTCCGAAATCGAGTCGTAGGTATTGGCGGCAAAGTTCAAAGTTCTAAAGATTTTAGTAGTATTTTTGTAGTAGCATGTGTTTACGTTATTGGTATCTATGCGTAACCGCGTCACACGAAATATAGGTATGAATAAACATCGCGAAATGAACAAAAAAACCTACGTCTTCACTGTTGATGTATATTGCTTAATTTCTTTAAAATATTTTACCCTATATGCTGTTTCCGTAAAAGGAGCGCTGACGCTTCTCATCTCTTCTTTGTTAAAGGCCGTCGCTGCACAGGGGCACAAAGTTGTGGCTGTAACGCGACTGGTGTGAGTCCGATCCCCACTTGGAGGATTGAATTATAATTTAATAATATTTTCATTTCGTTTAATAATATTTTCAGTTCGCACATCAGTTACACATTACACGCAATATCTTATCACTAAGTTGCCCTGCTAAAGGCGGGATAAAGCGTATATCTGGTTTTAACTTTGTGTGAACCCATTAAAATAAAGTCCAGTCCAGTTTAGGCCAGTCGTGGCGCAGCGGCACGAAGTGTGACTGTGAAACTGACTGTTTGTGGGTTCGATCCCTACTCGAGGAGATGAAATATTTACTTAAATTTATATTTCCATTTCGTCGCTCTGGTGTCGAGGTTAAGCACGGCGTTGAGTTCTGCCACTCAACACGCAATGCCTCCAGAATTCGGCAGAAAGTGGGGAATGGAGTGGAGGTTCCCTTTGCGTAACCTGCTGTGTGCGGGATACAGCGTGAAGCTGATTAAAATAAAACTAATACTCAATATTTAAGGGCAGTTTGCCAAAATACAAACAAAAAAAGTATTTAAATCGGTTAAGCAGTTTCTGAGATTATCGTGAAGAACACACAGACAAACAGACCAACTGACCAAGTTTTATTGCATTGTTAATTGTAATATCTTCTATGTACAGACACTGATGAGTTAGGATTTTATTGTACCTAAGTATCGATAAGTTATATTTTTATTTCAAACATTCAATTAAAGATTCTTATAGGAGATACAAAAATGCGACCTAAAGTTTTAATAACTTTGTCATAAAAAATCTTCATTGCGTTGCAAACATACATAATAGGTATATCAAAACACGAACATATTTCAGTGTGTTAAGTAAATAATTCTGTGGTATAAGCGAGCGAAGCCGCGAGCGGGTCGCTAGTACTTAAATAATATTACACCGATGCCGCGCAGGGCCGCAACTTACATCACACCAAGAAATTTATGAAAATCTAACTAATCTGCTCCTCGAATAAGCGAAGAACCAAAGAAAAGTATAAATTAATTATAAACAGCAAATAATTACATAAAAATTAACAGTAGTTCGAAAATGTATGAAAATTTACAAAACCGTCAAAGTCATCTGCCCGTTCGCGTCGGTCATACTATGCCGGTCGTATGCTAGGTTATTTCGAATCAGTGACATCTCCTTAATTATTTATTAGAATGTTATACAGTGAACTATAATTTCAATCTAGATGAAATGCTAAAAGTGACTATTATATTCATTTTCATAAGGATCAATATCAAATTATAGAAAATACATACAACAAAAACCCGATAAATATAAAGTAAATTAATTAAAATGGTGACTTGTATTTAAATGGTTACAAGCTTCAGAGATAAATATGGTATGTGTATGTAAATATCGCGGACTTTTTTAAACATTATTTAAAGGACAATATTTTTCGGCCGGCCTCGAATTTTTAATAATATAACAATTGATATTTATTTTATATTGATCATAAAGGTAGCTTTTTTGCAATTTTAAGTCAAAAAAAAGTTAAAAATAATATTTTTTTTAATACTAAATTGTTATTGTGTCATATTAATATGATAATTTAGAGTTCATATCGGTATCTCACACTCAACACAACACATATCTCTCAACATCTATAAAAGAAGCAGGCGTGCGTGCGTGCGTGTGTGTTGTGCGTGTGCGTGTGCGTGTGCGTGTGCGTGTGCGTGTGCGTGTGCATGTGCGGGTGCGTGTGTGTATGTATAAAGTGTGGAATAACACTTTCAAAATGTAAAAAATAAGTGCCTATTATATCACTATTATTATTTATGTAATAATAAAAAGTAAGTTTTATTATTACATAAATAAGTTAAGTAAAAGGAGCACTGCAGGGAATGTGAGAATGTCAAAAAAAACTGCTCAGATTTGCCACGATTTGCCTCGTTACCACAAAGAGAAAATGAAAATATAAAAAATGACTTTTTTCTGAACTTACGCGCAATGTTTATTTAAGAAAATATTTAAGAGTAAGCAAAATTTTAAAATCAAATCTCTGCAGCTGTCTCCAGCCAACATCAGGGCGGCCACGACTTGTTGACCTTACTGTAACTGAACTTATAGAGGATAGCTTTCAAATTTTTGAAGGCTTTGACAGCAGTGCTTGTTTGTCCATCGCTTCTTATATAGTAAACGTTGCACAATTTTGAACTGTGTTTGTCACTTGTCTAGACGTGATGACTTAACCTTACCCTTACACGACCTTCGTCGTTTCCTGTACCGAATTTTCTAAGCAAAATAATTGCTAAATATTCTTAATAACAAGGCCATCGTGGCGCAGTCGCACAAGAGTGTGGCTGTAACGTCACGGTTGTGAGTTCGATCCCCACTCGTGGGAATGAATGATTATTTATTAATATTTTCACATCTCCCAGAGCAACAAGGGAAAACCCCAGTGTTGAGTTCCGCCATTCAAAACCCAATGCTTTGATTAGATTTTTTATTAATAAATAAAAACATTTAAGTATTAATATATAACATTATTTTATTTATAAATTCATTTGTAAATAGTGTGACATGCTCAAATGCACACGACAGTTGGAGTTGTGGAGTCGAATCCCATTCAAATGGCAAAAAATATTTATGTTTCTATTGTCTGAGCAGACAAGGTGTGGCGTAAACATTTGGCTGTTTAAGAGGAAACAGCAAATCAAAAAAAAATATTTGAAATTTTATTTTTTAACAACAAATTCCAAGAGGTACGCAAAAACAGGACAACAGGACTTTTATGTATAAAAAATATTAAATTAATTAATGAAATCAGCTTTAGGATGTATCCCGCACATAGTAGGGTAGGGTCAGTGTCTTAACTAGCACAAGGTTCCCTTTGAACCTTATGCTAGTTAAGATACTCCGTTTCCTACTTTCCGATTTCTGGAGACATTGCTTGTTGAGTGGCGTAACTCAACGCCGCGCTTTGCCTCGACACCAGAGCGAAGAAATGGAAATAAATATTTAAAAAAAAATGTAATTTCCTCAAGTGGGGATCGAACCCACAACCAATCGCACTTTGTGCCACTGCGCTACGACTGGCCTCAGTTGAATAAAATATACAAATAAACAACTTGAAATTAATTATATTTGTATATGAACCAAAACCCAATCTCACAGTTAGTCACTCGTCTAGACGCGATGATATAATGATTGTCTCGTCTACACTGCATACCACACCGCCACCGCCATACCTGAACACAGTAATCACTGAATTACTGACTTACAGAGATATTAGATAAGGACAGACAGACAGACATTTCAAACGATTGTTAACCTCGACAAAAACAATGCAAAATTGTTGGTTTTTTTTTCTTCTTTAAATATGCACCTTTTGCAATGTACTCAGATTATACGTTTTTTTTAAGTTTACGCTGTATCCTGCTTGTAATAGGATAGGTAGAGAGTCTAGTGTTAAGACATTTCGGTCTCCACTTTCCTTCAAAATTCTGGAGGTATTGTGTGTTGAGTGGCGGTACTCAACGCAGCGCTTTGCTTCAAAGCCAGAGTAAAAAATTATAATATTCAACATTTAATTTCCTCGAGTGGGAATCGAACGTACAACCTGTAGCATTTACAGTAACACGCTTATGCCTTTGCAACGCGACTGGCCTCACAGATAACGTAGTGATATTAAATTCCGTTCTCCTCCTTAAAGGCAACAAATCTTAAATTGTATATTGCAATCCATGTTACGTGGGTGCCTAGTGTCAAGGTACTCAACATTCAGGTGTAATCAAAAAAATATATACTGTTAGTAAACATCTTTTCTTTTTTTAAAAACAATTTCGCACATAGCAGGGTAGGCAGAGGGAACCTTGTGTTAGTTAAGACACTCCGTTTCCCACTTCCCTCCGAATTCTGGAGACGTTGCTCCACGCCGCGCTTTACCTGAACACCCTCTGGTGTTGAAACGAAGAAGTGAAAATATAAATTTAAGTAAATATTTCATCTCTTCGAGTGGGGATCGAACCCACAACTAGTCGGTGACCACGACTGGCCTTCTTTTTTGTATTCCATACTGTCATTTACATCTTGCTTAGCCCACTTTGTTTCTACTGTGCAAAACGGTACCGAATTTCGAATAAAATATTTTTAAAATGGAATTCACGCTATATCCCGCACACAGCAGGGTAGGCAGAGGGAACCTTGTGTTAAGACACTCTGTTCCTCACTTTCTGCCGAATTCTGAAGGCATTGCGTGTTGAGTGGCAGAACTCAACGCCGCGCTTTGCAACGACACCAGAGTGAAGAAATGGAAATATAAATTAATTTTATTCGTATACGTACCGATATACCGATATATAGTATGTATATATACATAATACTTTTGTTGTAGTCAGCACAGACGGACAACAACTGCACGATTACGTAGTGAAGCTAATTTGCAGGAATTAGTATGTGCCAACGGAAATCACTCCGCTGATTTACGGCCGCGCCCACGGACCGGGGCATTAATCAAATGCGATATCAATCTATTCATTTCAATGGTTTTAAACTACAAACATATTCTATTTAGATTATATTTATATATATTGAATTGCGTAAAAAATACATTATTAATCAAAAATCAGCTTCACGCTGTATCCCGCACACGCCAGGGTAGGCAGAGGGAAGGCAGAGGGCCTTGTGTTACGACACTCCGAAACACTTTCTGCTGAATTCTGGAGGCATTGCGTGTTGAGTGGCAGAACTCAACGCCGCGCTATGCCTCGACACCGGAACTAAGAAATGGAAATATAAATAAATATTTCATCTCCTCGAGCGAGTATCGAACCCACAACCAGTCGGTTTTACAGTCTCACTTTGTGCCCCTGCGCCACGACCGGCCTCAATATATATTAATAATAAATAGTTATATTTTTGTAATGCTGCAAATGATACAAAAAATTATAAAAAAATATGTTTGTTTCGTCTTGACAAAATTGACAGAAAAATATTAAGATCAGAAATATAATCGGACTAAAAGAGCAGCTAAATGTTTAACTATTTAAATTTGATATCCTTGTTTCTACAATTCGATTTTAAGCAGTCGCGTCGTGCAGTTACGGTATACGCGACGTTTATGGATTCGATTTCCACTCGTGAGAATTTAATATTTTTATTTTTTTTTTAGCTTAAAACACTCTGTCTTGAATATTGTACGATAAGTACAGAAGGGAGTGTCTTAACACTAGATACCACTAGTTTCCCTCTGCCTACCTGTTATATGCCGGATATAGCGTGTAACTAAAAGATTTAAATTTATCTGACACAAATACGTATATGATTTACTTTAGTCAGAACAGAATTAAATTTATTAAAAACCATGTAGTCTTTGAGATTTAAAAAAATATAACAATAAAGTTTTAAATTTTGTAATTAAAATATGAATCTATGTAATTAATAACCTAAGTTAGTATGTACTTTAAATTATTAATAATTTTATACATTGATTTTAAACATATCATACATGTCTAATATATAACATCTTATGTTTCTTTAAATTCATTTGAGCCTATTATAAGGAAGAACATTACGTCTCATACATCTATACATTCTCAGCTTAGATTTATTCAACTACAGCTGGGCGCGTTCTAGTTAAAAAAATAAATCAAAATCAGCTTCACGCTGTATCCCGCATAAAGCAGGATAGACAGAGGGATCATAGTGTTAAGGCACTGCATTTTTCCTTTTATGCCGAATTTTAAGTATTGAATGGCGAAACTCAACGCCGAGCTTTTGCCTTGGTGCCAAAGCAAAGTGAACCCACGACCGTCACGTTACAGTCACACTTGTGCTTCTGCGCCACGTACATTCGAAGCTTTGATTTATTCAAAGAGAGGTGAGAGGAAAGAGAAGAGAGGAGATACAGCTGGGCACATTCTAGTTATAGCAAATATAGTATACAACGGTAAATCGACATTGTTCTCAAACTATACTATACACAGGAATAGCTTTAGCCGCGAGGTAAACGAGTGCTGGGTAAAGTTGTTGAATCGACTGAATTCTTGGCATCGCGCGCCCGCCCGCATATTTGAACGATTTAAGTCTTGTATCGGTATCGGTATTTGTTAATGGTTGGTGTTGAGGAGTAAAAAGTCGTGGCGCAGCGGCACGAGGTGTAAAACCGACTGGTTGTGGATTCGATCCCCACTCGAGGAGAAAATGAAATATTTACTTAAATTTATATTTTTATTTTTTCGCTCTGGTGTCGAGGTTAAGCGCAGCGTTGAGTTCTGCCACTCAACACGCATTGCCTCCAGAATTCGGCAAAATGTGGGGAACGGAGTGTCTTAATACTAGGTTCCCTCTGCCTACCCTGCTGTATGCGGGATACAGTATGAAGCCGATTTGATATTTTCTTTCCTTCGCTCTGGTGCCGTCAAAGCGCCGCATTGAGTTTCGACCTCAACATGCTAAGCCACGGTAAGTCGGCGGAAAGTACGGAAAGGAGTGTCTTAACAGTAGGTGCCCTCTGTCTACCCTGCTTAATGCGGGATACAGCGTGAAGCTAAAATATAGTATATAATTGGCATACATACATACGTCATATATAATAGACATATATACATCCTATACTATATTATAGAAGAAATGATATAATGTATGGTGTAGATGTAATGTAGATTATGATTGAACTGTTACGTAATCGTAAATCAATAAACAATCAAGTTTTTTTTTAATATTTATTCCTAAATTATTTGAAAGAAATAAACTAAGTATTCTCAAAATATTTAAAATAATTAAACATTAAAATTTTCTAATCGATGTATAAGCCATAGCATAATAGTATGCAAAACGCCGCGTGTCGACGCTAAATTTACGACCGTATATTTCGACACCGCTCCTTAGTTAATAGTGAACGACGGGCGACCGACACTCGACGGCGACTTGTACGAGGTTAATTTAAGCAGCTTAAGCATTTAGTTCATCTTCACTTAATATTCTTCGGAAAATATGAATAAGAAAAAACCAGTAGTGGCGCAAGGGCACAAGCGTATGACTGTTAATATGTATGCGATGGGTTGTGAATTCGATTTTTACTCGAGAAAATGAAATATTTAATATTTTAATTTCTTCTAATATTAAGGCAAAGCGTTGTGTTGTTTTTGCCGTGTGATCCCGGCCTAGAATAGAATCACCCTGGTACTGGTGGTGTCGTAAGAGGCGACAAAAGTACGTGTGGTAGAGTCACGTCGCCAGCAAGCAGCACTTACCATCAGGTGACCCGAACGCTCGTTTGCCTTGTCTTTTACGTAAAAAAAAATGTTCAATTCCGCCACTCAACAGGTAATGCTACCAGAATTCAGTGGAAAGTGTGGAGCGGAGTGTATTAACACTAGACTCCCTCTGCCAGGACATAGCGTGAAACTGAAAAACAGAAGGCTCTCTATACATAAATACCTATGTGAACGTTGTTCTTGTATAAAAATAACCTACAAGATATGTCTGACCGGAAGCAGAAAAAAAATTAATTATATAAAAATTAGACCTTGACCTACAAATATATAAATGTATAAGTTTATATTGCTTTTAATTTATTGAGTAACTTTATTGAATGTAATATACTTATTAAGATTAATAACATTTCACTGTCTCATATAAGTGTATTAATTTATTATGAAAAAGAATAAAACCATTATATCGTTCAAAGTTCTGGAGAATTGCAAACATAGAGTTTCTTTTGCCTTAGAAACATATAGATATATATACGTATTCGGTTAAAATTTTTCAAGATCATCTAAACATTCGACATAAAGAGGAGTGTCTCAGCACTAGGCTCTGCCTACCTGCTACATGCGGGATACAGCATGAAAGTGACAGAATCATTAAAATAAATCGTCGCCAGAGAAAGCCAAAATAAGCGTTTAATAAACTTCATTCGATAATAACTGATATGACAAATATAAAGACCATGATTTTACCATGATTTTTATATTATACCTATCTACAAATTAACAACTTCCAAAAATATTAGTTAAAATATACAGCAAGGCAAATGAATTAATTAGTACTACGGGTTCATACTTTTTTGTTTATCTTACAATAAGTTTAGATAGGAGTCATCGAGCACTTTAGGTACGAGTCGTAAAACGCTTGACACATTGATTTTTTTAAGCTTCACGCTGTATCCCGCATGAGGCAGTGGGAGCCTAGTGTTAGGACACTCCATTTCATTCATTCCGCCGAAATTTCGTGGTATTGCGTGTTGAGTGGCGGAACTGAACGCCACACTTTGCCTCGATACAAAATATTGAACATTTCATTTCCTCTAGCGGGAATCGAACTTACAACCTATCGCGCTTACATTCCCGCTTGTGCTACCGCAACGACTGGCTTATTTGATTTGTTCAATATAAAAATATTTATATTAGAACGAGGTTTTCTATGTACAAAAAGATGGAATGTTTTCTTAATTTATTAAGATAAATATATTATATATGCACAGACACAAATAAACGAAGAACGAAAGGCATGTCTGAGTAAACATTTGGTTGTCTAGATCGCCCCAGACACAGACAGCCGCTTTAGCACATGTTATTGGTGATTTTGATTGCATTATTATCGTTGTTATATTTTTTAAAACTCCATAATTTTTGTGGTTCTTGACTTTTTTGCCTTAGATTTTTATTTAAAATTCGCTTTCAAAATGACAAGGTGGCCACAATGTACTAAATTTTAGAACTAAATAGTTACTTTTTTTTAGCTTCAAGCGGGATACACCCGCACATAGCAGGATGGACAGAGAGAACCTACTGTTACGACACTCGGGATTAGACCGGGGGGGTCTAAACAGAGATCAAAATATACAATATTACATTTCCTCCAATGGTAATCGAATCCACAACCTGTTGTGTTTATGCGCCCCTGCGCCACATCTGGCCTCATTTACTAATCACGTTTTAATTATCTTAAGTTATGAAGTATATATTATTTCTAATTGCTTTTAATACATACATACTCGTATGTTCAAAGAAGTACAACGCTATCAGTTTTGTTTTTTCAATTTGCAACTAAAAGTAATAAAATCGGTGCATAATATACATATAATAGATTCCACGTATATATATTTATTTATTCTACTAGTATACTTTAGTGCAGTGTTTCCCAACGTGGGGCCCACGCCCCACTGGAGAGCAATTTGATATTTAAGGGGGGCTATTCAAAAATTAACTCGATACAACTTTAACCCTGTCGCTTCAAATTTAACAAAAAAAGGCAAAATCTTAAATAATTGCTGTAAATAATTATTAGGTATAATTTAGTTTGGCGAGATCAAAATAACAACTGCGTGATTGGAGTCTTCAAGTAGAGCACGAGCCCATCGCAACGTACGTGGTGTTTTACATCGTTCAGTTGGGGTGCATTTGAAATAAGTGTCCGTCAAAACTATTGTAATTAGTTCGTTTATATTCATTATATATATTGTATAGTTGTATATATATACATAACTTTGTAACATTGAATCAATGTTGCCGAGGGACACAAGGGACTACTCAAAGGAGTGAATTATTTATATGTTTTTATTTATTTATTAAAATGTATAAAACTCAAATCAGTTTCACACGGTATCCCGCAGCAGGGTAGGCAGAGGGAACATAGCGCTAAGACACTCCTTTCGCCACTTTCCGCCAAATTCTGGAGGTATGGGATGTGTGAGTGACGGAACTCAACGATATAGATGTGAAAAGGCATATTGCTACCGGTAACGGAGTTAACGGAGCCTTAGCTGCATCGATGAGACGGCGAGACGTCAGCACAGCTGCGCGTTTGGCCGTACACAATGCAGTTTTGGTACCGACACTGTTATACGGCAGCGAAACGTGGATATTACAGAAGAAGAATGAAAGAAAGATGAATGCTGTGGAGATGCATTCTCTTCGTAGGATATGCAGAGTCAGCCTAGTTGATCGAATCCACAATGAAGAGATACACAGAATGGCAGGTATTAGCGAGGATGTCACTGTGAAAATGAAGAAGAAATCAGTTTTTCATTATATGTTTTGAAATTTTACTTACTGTGTTTTGTTAACAATTTCATAGTGATCTCTTCCTAGAACCTATCATTTTGTTTCATAAGTGAAAAAATCAATTTCAAAATATAAAAAATATGCATATTTTTTTTTACATATATTTTTAAAATACATAATTATTAACTAGTAGGGCATTAAAAATTTTAGAAAGGTTAAAGGTGGGGCATGGCACAAAAAGATTGGGAAACACTGCTTTAGCGGGTTATAATTGTGTGGACTCCTTGGACTCCTACGCTGCTCTGGCCGTGTATGCATGCTTAGAATGCATAAAAGATCGTTTCTCTATATATTATTGTATTTTAGATCTCCCTTCTGAATACTTTAAATTCACATCTTTGCTTAATTATTTTCATAAACTTACGTATTTAAAATGTGGGCAGCCATTTTCTGGTCATAATGCTACAATATTTGTTTTAAACTCCATTACGGATGTTGTTTTATTATGTACTGCAGTAGTAAAGCCTCATGATATTTTTTTTTGTTTGAGTAAATCTAAAATAATGTTAAATTAATAAAATAAATCGAACCAAGCTCGAGTCCGATTACCCACCGAGGGTTCCCTAGCAATTTGAGGACTTAGGTCAAAAGGAAGTACAGATTTTTATGAAATGAAATTTGTATAAAATGAGTTACAAATAAAAAAAACATATTTTTTTAAATAAAATACCTATAAATTTTCACTTTCGGATTCTTTTATTTCATACAAAATCTAGGATAAAACGAAGCATAAATTCTTGTATCTTGTGATTGCGTTCACTTAGAAGTCTGATGAGTCTTGATTTTTTCTATGCCCTAAGGGACCATTTGATGATAATTTTAGCTTAATACTTCCTCAGACACACAACATGGTGATCCTATAAGAGTTTCGTTTTCTTCTTTTGGGGTCGGGTACCATAATATGAATGTTTTACAATTTACGTCGCACTTAGCCAAGTAGAAATAAAATACTTATATAATATCGAACAAAAGATTATGAATAAGAAGTAAGAATATCGTTACAATTCCGAATTTATAATTGTTGTTTGTAAAGTACACGCAATAAAAGAACAGGATTCAACGAGGAATTTAAATTACAATCAATTATTTATTTATTATTATTTTTCATTATAAAAAAAACGACTTGCCTTAACGTGTTTAAGGTTAGCAAAATTTATCGATTTAGCTTTTACCTACGGGGTGAGATCTGCAGTTTTTTTTTAAATATATGACTTAACGGGTGATTAATATCCTTTTTTTGATACAAAGTGATAAATTGAGACATCCATCGGCTGGCTGTGTTGATGCAATCCAATATGCATTCCGCAGACATCGAACTTTTGTTATATTATTTTAATTTAGATAAAAAATGACATTTCCGTGAATGAGGACGCCACGATCACGATCTCGCGTTTTTTGTACCAATTTAATTTGACAATAACAAATGATACGCTCATCGACATTTTTTTGTTTTATTTAAATCCAATATGAATCCGTCAGTACTATACGATGTCTGCGAGTATATGTAAAAAATCTGTCTGCACGTTTGAATGTCAAGTTTTCGAATTATCCGATTGCTGTCTAAAAAGTATGTGTAAGTTGAGGCCAGTGGCGCAGGGGCATAAAGTGTGATTGTGAAACCGACTGGTTGTAGGTTTGATCCCGACTTGAGAACATGAAATATTTACTTAAATTTATATTTCCATTTTTTCGCTCTGGGGTTGAGTTCTGCCACTCAACACGCAATGCCTCCAGAATTCGGCAGAAAGTGGGGAACGGAGTGTCTTAACACTAGGTTCCCTCTGGCTACCTACCTACTGGCTACCTGCAGTGTGCGGGATACAGAGTGAAGCTTTAAGTATGTGTGAAAATATATTATCAAACTTTAACATACATACATTTGATTTAAGAACATATAAATTGAATTTCTGAAGAGAATTGAAAAGGTCGAAATTTTTACTGGTACCTGAACTTTAAAATGTAAATATGTGTAATTTCATATTAAATTTTATTAATCATTAAATAGATGCAAACAACATAAAGTGAAATACGAAGTATAATGTTAGGTGTGTTATAAAAGACTAGGTGACAATTAAAATATTTTTTCTTTATAATCCATAGCTGTATTCTATTATGGCCTAAGATCCCATCGTTTAAAACTGTAGGGATTAGATTTTCTAATGAAACTTATATTTAAGAATGATACATGATAGTAGAATAGATTACACTAGGGTTGCCCAAAAAAATCCTGCCGCAATCACCTTTAATTAATGTTTTTCGTAACTCGTTTTTGGAGAAAATTTCACTCATATGTTTTTATGTGAATCGCACATCATTTGAAAGAAAATCGCATAAGGAATTGGAAAAACAATGGTTGCCAGCTCTCAGTCTGCCGCAAGTCCAAGGTTGCCTGGTTTAAAGAGGTTACTTAATGTGAATATTTGCACTCATGTGTTTTTTTAATGAATTATATATCAAATTAAAGCTTATTTTTTTGTCATCACTAAAACACATGGTTGCCTGGAAAATAGCTGCCGCAAGCAAAGGTTGCC
>JAATLQ010000072.1:0-16914 GCA_013421005.1 Heliconius erato x Heliconius himera
AAAAAAAAAAAAAAAAAAAAAAAAAAAAAAAAAAAAAAAAAAAAAAAAGGGTATGCAGAGGAAACCTAGAGTTACGACATTGCGTTCCCCAATTCCCGATAATTTATGGGGCATTTCGTATTGAGTTACGGAACTTAACGCCGCGCTTTAGATCTACACCAGAGCGAAGAAATGAAAATATTTAATGTTACATTTCCGCGAGTAGGAACCGAACCCATAACCTGACGCGTTTACAGTCACGCGCTGTACCTCTACGCCACGACTGGGCTCATAACAGTACAAAACCAACTAATAATGAAAATAATTTTCTTTCTCCGGTCCGGTCATATATAACACGGCGTTTTGTTCCGCCATATAACATAAAATACTTATAAATGAACGGAAACGGCAAATATAGTGGATATCGCAAGGCTCTTAAAAATGTAGGCTAAACATTATTTTCACTAAACAAATATGCGAACTTCCTTTTTATTTCAATATTCTTTGAAATATATTATAATAACATTATTTTCTTCCTTTAAATTTTAAACACATATTATATAATATAATAAAACAGAATAAAAGTGAAGTAACAATATCAGCACTTATATGTATTCCCTTACACTAACGCATCTTACATTTATATCAAAGCCACCGTTATGTTAGTGTTGTTGCAACGGAAATTGGCACCTTAACCTCAACATTATTAATATCTATACTTTAGAATTTTATGTTAAAAAGTAATTAAATAAAGACATTACATGAACTGCAGTTTTCTTCACATCATACAATACAGCAGACACACACACTTGTTATACCACAACTATAAGTGTAATAGGCCAGTCGTGGCGCAGTGGCACAAAATGTGACTGTAAAACCGATTGGTTGTGGGTTCGATCCCCACTCGAGGAGACGAAATATTTACTTAAATGTATATTTTCATCTCTTCGCTCTGGTGTCGAGGCAAATCGCAGCGTTGAGTTCTGCCACTCAACATGCAATGCCTCCAGAATTCGGCAGAAAGTGGGGAACGGAGTGTCTTAACACTAGGTTCCCTCTGCCTCCCCTCTGTGTGCGGGATACAGCGTGAAGCTAATTTAATTTTTAATTTTTGTAAATGTAATAGCTGTGGGTTAGATACTTACTCGGGAATGATTAAATTTTTGGTTCGCTCTGGTAATAAGATACAACGTGGTGTGCTCCGCTACTCAATTCGCAATGTCTCAATATAAAGTTATGCAGAAAATGATGAACGGAGTGAGAGGTTTCTTCTAACGACCCTGCTATATGCGGCAACAACGAAAATGTTTTGTTATTTTCGCCAATAACCCTGATGTTTGTGGATTCAAAAACTAGATGAATTTATTTATTGCTGTAAAGTATTTAAAAAGCTGTGATAAAATTTGTCTTCAGAATTTTTGTAATTGTGTCATCTTATAGATTTTAAGCATTGTTAAGTTTTCGTAACTCAAAAGATAAAAACGAACCTTTATAGGATCACTTTGTTGTCCGTCTGTTAAGACTATTTGTCTCAAGATCGTTTGGTGATATCAAGCTGAAATTATCAAATATTCAGGTTCTTTGAAGCAGAGGAAAAATCAAAGTTTTAAATCAACATAATTAAAATATACTTACATAGTATTTCCCGTGGACCTACACCTGTCACAAAGTAAAAACTTACGATACAAGAAAAAATGCGAATTGTAAAAATAATATGGGTATATCATAAAAAAAATAATTACAAACTTATATTTGTAGTTAATTTCATATAAAACGAGTGGATATACCCGTAAACTTATTTTTTTCAACTTTTAAAAAGAGTACTTGCCATTGAAATACAATCCTGAAATTGGTAAGAATGAGCTACGCAATCACATCCACAATTCGGTTAGCTAAATAACTTAAAAAGACCGAAAAGCGATCAAATGCTATGTTTGTAGATAGCGTTACACGTTTTAAAATGTACGCAAATTGCAAAATTTCTGCTATAGAAAATCTTACCCTTATTTGGTTTAGGTTGAGATTCATATACAGAAGTGATTTAGTGTGTTTTTCTATATTTTTTTTTGTTAATTGCTAGACTTGTAAGAATTTCAATTTCATGTTCTCGTAGGCAACTACCCTAGGAAAAAATGTTAGGCAGGAAAAAATATGTAAGCAAAAATTTTAATAGCTGTATCCCGCACAGAGCAGTGGAAGCTAGAGGAAACCTGGGAATTTAGCGAAGGTGTTAAGGAAAAATACTAAAGGTGACGTGAAAAATATATTTTTTGGCCAAATAAAAGTTTTGGCCAAAACTTTTTACAATAACAAATATTTAGCAATTCCAATCCTACTTCACTTTAGTTTAACTAACGTATTACAGTCAATTTAACCACGCGTTTACAAACTGAACGAATAAAGCAAAATGGAACAGCACACAGCAACACAAGAACCCTCAGTTACACCGCTTGGTTAGAACCAAAGCTTTAAACGCTGACTGCAGTTGAATATCGTGGAAATGGAAACATTTTTTGAATATACCCTCTTTTTTGATTTCTGTTTCGTACGCTCTGGATTTCGTACAATTTGGTGAAATTGCTTGCGTTAATTTACTTTTTTCTTACCTTCACGCTGTATCGAGCATAGAGCAGGGTAGGCAAAGGGAAACTAATGTTAACACACTACATTCCTGTTTTCTGTCGAATTTTGGAGGGATTGCATTTTAAGTGGCGGAACTCAACGCCACGCCATGTCTCGACAACAGAGCGAACAAATGAAAATAAAAAAAAATCATCTTCCCAAATGGGAATAGAACCCACAAACTGGATTGTAACCCCGCCCGTTGGTTTTACATTCACGATTTATATTAACTAAAAATTAGTATTAGGAAATATATTTTTGTTGTATAATATTATACACATGATTCAATTAATCATTTTGTTATTATTTATTTCTTATAATTATTAATTCTTACATTATTAAAGATATGAAGATAACCGCACATTTCATAAATTACGCGGTAGAAAGAAAGATGCAATGGCGCTGTGGGACTCTGTTATAAAGATGTTTAGTGTGAATGTAAAAAAAAAGAAATAGAGATTCTGCTACGTTAAAAAAATATACGTTTTCTAAGTAAATAGATATAAAGACCTTAGTCACCTATCATACTGTTCTGAGTTCTAATTCTTACTTACTAGATTTATTTGATTTTCAAAATATATTACGAAATCTTGTATTATATTCATATCATGTAAATGCGGAACCCAAAAAAGGCCAAAGAAATATATTTATAGGGCTAACTCCTCGTTGAAATAATATGAATAAATCTGTAACATTTGCTGTCTGAAAAAAATACTTGAGGAATATAACAGATTTAATAGATTTTTTACTACATTAGTAGTTAAACAATATTATTTGTCATTTAAGTTATAAGAAAAAATACTAAAACGAGGGAGAGTATTAGATTAGAAGCCAGTCGTGGAGCAGGAGCACAAGCAAGTGACTTTAAACGCAACAAGTTGTGGGTTCGATTTCCACTCGAAGAAATGAAATATTACATATTTATATTCGTTGTTCAATGTCTCTAGGATTTTTTGATACATTGCGTGTTGCGTGAAGAAATAAGATTTACAGTTTATCAATAACCTATTAAACAAGAAAAAAGAAAATTTATAAAAGTTCTCATGTGATAAAATCTTTGTTGTAAAACAAGAAAAGTATTATTTATCTTAGAAAGCAATTTTCCTAAACGACGAGATACCGGAGCACAATGGTGTAATCTTAACCTATTGTTAGGAGATAACTGTTCTAACACCGGTACTAT
Source organism: Heliconius erato x Heliconius himera (assembly GCA_013421005.1). Taxonomy (NCBI): domain Eukaryota; kingdom Metazoa; phylum Arthropoda; class Insecta; order Lepidoptera; family Nymphalidae; genus Heliconius; species Heliconius erato x Heliconius himera. Next base: position 3,785 of record JAATLQ010000072.1, read on the forward strand.
TTTTACCCCTTCAATACATGCGTATAATAGATAGTGGTATATGATATTATTATTTTTTTAGCTTCACGCTATATCCCGCTCATAGCAGCATAGGTGGAGGGAACCTGGGAACCTAGTGTTAAGACATTCCGTTTCCATCAAGATATTTCGGTTCCCCATTTTCGGCCGAATTGGACTTGCTTCGTTACCAAAAGCGAGGTAATGAAAATAATAAATATTTCATATCCTCGAATGCGAATCGAGCCGAAAACCTGTCACGTTTACAGTCGCACGCTTGTACCCCTGCGCCACGACTGACCAAGACCAAGTATATGAGATATTTTTTTTGTATTACATTATACGTGTTTTTAATTCTATATATATTTAGTTGTTTCATAAATAATGGCTGTAAACGTAACGGTTGCGGGTTCAATTCCCACTTGAGGAAATAAATGATATTTATTACCATTTTCGATAAAAATAAGTAACTCGACGTTGAGTCCCGTTTCTCAATAAGCAATATCTCGAAAATTAGGTGGAAAGTGGAAAATGGTTTGTTTTACTACTTGGTCTCCTCTGCCTACGCTGCTTTGTGGGACAAGGTGAAGCGAACAATATGAAAAAAATCCTTTTCTTCCTTCCTCCTTAAATTTTTAAGAATTAAAGTTATGAAACAGTTTTTTTAATATTCATTCTTATTTGACAACAGACATCCAAAATATCAGTCACATGATCGAAGGTGGAAATAGAAAACGTAGTGAAATCTATTTACTTAGTTGTTAAAACATATTACTTTTGCGACTCTATAAGTAAATGCTTCTTCTAAAAGACCTGCATTCATGGTTCAAAGTTACATCTTAAAGTCGAACTTAAATCGTGTTCGCTATATAAACTCTATGTGCGGGTGAAAGTTTTACAAAAGTCCGGAAAATCCAGTTATTAGATTTTATTTCTTTGAATATGTAAAACATATATTTATTATAAAGCACTAATTGATCTAGAGTAAAAAATATTTCGTTATAAGATTACTTTGTTATTTTTCAGGATTACGTGGAAATATCAAGCTGAAATTTATATCTTATATTACACCTCAAAATTATATATCGAATATTTCATTATATATCCCTAATAGCCTTTTCTCATACCCATAGGTTGACTGGAAGAAATCTCTATTAGAGATAAGTCCACCTTTGCCAACAATGTAACAATTTTATGGTATTAAAGTGAATCACAAAATGCAACAAAGAGTATATATATAGCAGTGAAAAAAATATTTAAATTATTTTACTACAAACTATAAATAGATTTGTTAATACTTTAAGGTTCAGTAGATAGAGTAGTTCAAACAGCGCATTAATGTGTATGTTAAAGGAACCCCTAGGCCTACATTTGCATCGCAATCCCCCGCACTGCTCCGAGCTCATCTCCCTGCGACGCGGTAGGTCCGGCAGCACTATTCAATGCTAAGGTATTTGTTCTCTATGGAACCAAAATACTATCACGGTCGTGGCTCCTGCATTACATATTTAAATCTATATTATTTCTTTACATATGTGTTATTGCTTAATATAAAAATATATAGAAAATGTGATATCACATTTTTTATATATTTTTATGTAAAGCAATAAAATGAATAAATTATTTATTTATTTCACATCTTTACAATGAATTTAATAATTCCCACCAAAAAAGTGTATATTTTTTTCTAAGCAAAAGGTGTAAATGCCGTTATCTCTAATAGATAAAATGCTTCAAAGATAAGATTTATGTTGTATATAATACGTGTTTTTATATAATATATATTAAGATAAAATCGAGAATATTTAAATACTTGTAACATGGCGACTTAGAAGAACGTACTTGTGTGCGCCTACCCACGTCATCCAAAAATAAATAGCCATAATTGATAAGTCGACGCAGGTAAAGTCGCGGGTAGAAATAATTTATTATGCATGAAGTAAGATTTTGTGAAAACAAATAATAGTCATAGTTCAAAAAATACAAATCAAGAGAATATTAAACTATCAAAAAAAGAACATCACATATACCATTGTTAGATTCACTATTTGAAACGGAAACCATAAACGTCACTGTTGCTGCTATCGTTGCTTATTGGAAATTTATGTCGACTCCGAATATAACCTTTAATATATTGTATTTTTCACAAAGTGGGACTGTAAAACCGACTGGTTGTGGGTTCGATCCCCACTCGAGGAGATGAAATATTTATTTAAATTTATATTTCCATTTTTTCGCACTGGTGTCAAGGCAAAAGCTCGGCGTTGAGTTTTGCCACTCAACACGCAATGCCTGCAAAATTCGGCAGAACGTGGGGAACGGAGTGTCTTAACACTAGGTTCCCTCTGCCTACCCTGCTTTGTGCGGGATACAGCGTGAAGCTAATTCAATTTTCATTTTCTAAATTACAGGTAAAAAAATAGGTAGTAAAAATCACCGGCTTCCACTGCGAGCGGAACGGATATATAAATGAATACGTTGAATTCGCAAGAGTAACCTGCTTAGTATCTACTTATATTTCTACCAATAAATAATCTTACGGAAAGAGCAGCACGAGCAGAGAGAGTTGAAACGATCTCGCTCAATTATATATTTTTTTCAGCTTCACGCTGTATCCCGCATGTTTATTAGGAATTCCTTGAAAAAGATGTAAATTATCTAACTACGCTTGGGAATGCCAATTTCAAATATATATTTTTTTAAATATTTTTTCTATATTTATTACTTACATTTAAAATCGTGATATTACAATTTAATTTATTATGAGTTATTATGAGTTTCTCGAACAAACGCCGTTTAATTGAGGTCACGAAATTTGTGGCCTTTGGGACTAAATCGACTTTATTCATAAAAGTTATCATTCTAAACTAACGGTTATAGTACCAGCATTTAAATGTTAATTACTATAAAAGGTATTGTTTAGGGAAGTTAATAAAAGGCTTATCGGAAGTTATTAATGTTAAACTTTATAGTTTTGCGTTAATTGAGGTATAAATAACATGGAATATTAAGGCAAAATCATGCCTTTTTTATGAGATAATTTATAATTTGTTTTTTAGGTTTGTTAGGTTTAGGTTAGGCAGAGAAGATCTGGGAACCTAGTATTAGGACTTTTCGTTTTCATTAAGTGACTGAGAAAGAACATAAGTTTCTCACTTTCCTCCGATTTCTGGAGACATTGTGTGTTGGGTAGTCAAACGGAACGTCGCGCTTTGCTTTGCTTTGCTTTTCGTCACCGGACAGAGAAAATTAAAATAATTAATTGTCACTAATGGGAATCAAACCTACAATCGTCACGTTCACTATAAGACGATGTTAGCTTCGTTACGATGTCTTAGAACTTTTATGATGTAACTGTACGAACATTCTACAATTCCTGTAATTTTATACTCTTAGTGCATGAATATTTATACAATTATGTAATCCCCTATTTTGTTAGAGACCATATTGTATTTTAAATGGGACTGATTCTGCAAAACAATATTGCGATCGAGAAAAATGTATTTCAAAGTCCAGCCTACAACAGATAAATTTAAAATTAAGGAAAGCATAGCATAGCATAGCTATATTAAAAGATCAACTTTAAAATTCATCAAAATATATATTTTAAGTATTCTTTCATTCGTATATGTAATGCAAAAATGCCTTTGCATATATAATATATAAGAAAAATATGATATTTTTACTTATAAATTTAATTTGTAGCAAAAATCTATTAAAAAACGGCATACAGTGTACGACCTCATTTATTATTTAGGTTTCTTCCCCTGGGTAATATTTTATGACATCCTCGATTCATTCGTTCTTCAAATATGTAAACAAAATATACATTTTCACACGTTTCCGGTACGAGCAAATCGTTTCTTAACATAAATGTGACATTTTACATTATTTTTTTGTTATTATGTGTAGTTTATGTGTATTTTTGAAACTAGGAGGCTTTTTCAAAAAGTGGGACATCTGTCCCGGTTTTACTTTACCTAGTGTATATATTTGGAAGTACATTAGATAAACCGGTCGTGGCTCAGAGGCACAAGTGTGTGGTTGTAAAAGCGACTGGTTATAGGTTTGATCCCCACTCGAAGAAATATTTATTTAAATATATTTATTCATTTCTTCGCTCTGATGTCAAGGCAAAACACGACGTTGAGTTCCACCACTCAACACCCAATGCCTCTAGAATACGGCGGAAAATTTGGAATGGAGTGTAACACTATGTTCCCTATACTACTACTCTGCTGTGAGTGGGATATACAGTGAATCTGGGTTTTTTTTAAATGTATTAGATGCCTGATGATACGCATAATATCTCAAAGAATTTTCACCCTTATTGCTTAAACTTTAAAGAAAACATAAAAAACGTCAGTAAAATTTGAGTGCAATCTATATCTACACTCGATTCTTTATTTTTCGCTTTTAGAGTGCGCTTAATGTTTTTTTTAGATGGCAGAAGCCAACGCTACATTTTGTCTTATCTGATCATATTGGAAACATATTATATAAATATATAGATTAAAAACAAAACAGTAGAACAAAGTTTTAAGTCACGAAATTGAACTATTCTGAACTACTGAACATTTGTATCGTAAAAATGTAAGCGGAACATAGCAATCTGAGGGACTATCACAACAGAATACGTCAAACGTGAACAGCTACTATGAATATAAACATGGAAAGGTATTATCTTGCAAATTCTTTACAAAGTAAATATCATGATACCAACGAATATTTTTTTTGTTTCATGTTTGATGTGTTTCATGCATCTCCTATTACCTTCCGCTATATAATATTTTTAAGACATTTTATGTCTAAAAATGGAGAAAATGTAATAACTTAATTATAAGTATTACCTCGAGTGGAAATTGAATCGACAAACGTTGTTTTCGGTACTACATTTGCGCCATTATGCTTCTACGGTTCCAACAAATATTGTATATCTAATTTATTTTTTATTTTTTTAACAAACAATGGCCTTTTAAGAATTGGATATGAACCTGCTGGTGTGTTTTTACTTTTCACGATATTTAGGGTAAATTTTAAATTTGTGATATAATCTATATCACATTGGTTTGCTGTTCCTTTGTAAAATAGATGTAGAGACTAGAGATATCTGACTTAAATATATGTTGCACTTTTTATCAAGTAGTGTAACTCTAGTCAAAAATATCGAATGTTCAGTAGAATGCGCAATATATGTATGTATGTATGTATGTATTTTGAATTTATTTTATCTTATAATAAGCCCTCTGAATGCTTTCGTTGTTACCATATACAATAAAAGCTTTTTATTTTATCATTTTCTATTATACAAATTCACTTTCTTTTTTATTCCATCCAACCATCATTCCAAACCATCAAAAGGATTTATACAACATTCCATATTTGTAAATATTCATATTCTTTTATTGTACATAAAGAAAATGTTAGTTGTAGAAAAAATACACTTTACCCGTTTTCCACATTTTTTATTATACGAAATATGTATATTATTAACTAGCGACCCGTTTGCGGCTTCTCCCGCTTGTACCACAAAATTATTTATGCTTGTATAAGTTCTAACAAGCGTATAAGAATTTTAACGTAGCTTGATGAAAATATCGTGGTCACTTAGACGGTTTTCAAGAGACACGGGTTCAAAGCTGTAAGTTCGTCGCTACGTTCAAATTTTTATACTATAAAATTAAAGTGTGAACCAATTCATTAAACACTTATTATTCCCGACTGCTAAGGAAGGGTTATGTTTTTCGCGCGTATCTTGTATGTATTTATGTATGGTAATATTCTTTATTTCCTCATATCTCCAGAACCGCCGAACGGATTTATATAATTGAGATATCGTTAGATACGTATTAGCAGCCCAAGTATTCTTAGATAGGTGGCGTTACAATAAAATAATCATGGCGGCTGTGGGACGCCATTGGGCTTAGTGAAACAAAAATCATTACCATAATAAATCCTAACAAAAAAGTAAAAAATAAAAAATATTTTTAAAAACAAAAACCTCCACTTGATTAAAACTAAAAAGAAAATAAACAAGCCCGATAGTTTATTAGGGTTAACAGTTGGAACTTATAAGTAATTCTTCAATCAATAAAATCTTTACCAGGAACCCCGCATAATTTAAAAAGGTTCCGACTGTTAATCCTAATAAACTATTGGGCTTGTTTATTTTCTTTATAGTTTTATGCAGTCGGAGTTTTTGTTTGTACAAATATTTTTTTATGTAGCTATATTGTCACATGCAATATTTACTATTTTTAATGAACTAATTGAAATAAAATTAAATATTAAAGAAAGTTTGACCAAATACAAAATATGTTAAGCCGTTTCTGAGATTAAAGTGCACAGACGCAAAAAAAACATTTTTTTTTAAATATGCAAAAGATTTTCTCATTTATATTTTATGCACAGGCAGCAATGACGTATAGTTTCACTATATGTATAAATTAAAATTTTTGTTTATTTTTTACCATTTGGCCGTTTCTTATTTTTACATATTTTGTAGTAAGTAGCAGCTACATAAAATAGAGCATTATATCATACACTTTGCAGCGCTAATATTTTTTTTTTACAACGAAGCGGCTTTTTCTACGGCCAGTTACTCTTTATAATGATTAAAAATGATAAATAAAAACTTTTGCTTCACGCTTCATAAAAATTTAAAAGTATTTTTTTTTATTATAAAGCTTATGAATATACCTAGTTACAAATAATATTTTTGATAAAACTAATCTAAGTAATACAAAGAAGAAGGACACATATATTGAAATTAAACTTACGTTCAAAGCTTTTAGATACAGTGCAATAAAAAATACACTACAGTTTGATGTTTCCACAGTAACAGTAGTATATAGTAGCAGTTGGTAAAGCTTGGATAGGTTTACCAAAATCAAATACGAATTTTCATTGCAGCTTGAATCAGACATTCAAATTCCAGACACATATATCTTTGTGTGTCTGTCTGTCAATATGTCAATGCATACAGAGTAGCCAATAGGATTTACTCGGGAACTTTAATTTAGAACGTTCGCCCTGAGAGTCAGTCAATATGTGACAATTTGTTTGTTTGCCAAAGACTTGTTGAGCATAACGTATGTACGACAGTATATCATAAATTCTTGCTGTGAGAACTCTTTTTGTCGAGATGATAAGTTAGAGTACCATAATTTAACGCGACATAATGTGAGTTCGATTCTCACTCGAGGATCTGGTTATTTTTCAGTCGTTCGTGAACCGAGGCAATTCACAAATTTTGCAAATGAATTTTGAAGAGCGGAACGGAAGTGTCTTAATGGGAACGGGGAATCTTAAGAGTAGGTTTCCTGGTTCCCTCTGCTTACCCTGCTATTTTTTTTTAGCTTTACACTGTATTCCTCATATAGTACCTGGTTTAGACAGAGAAGATTATCTCAGATATACAGTAGATATTTTTTAAACATTTTTAAAGTGTTATTCCACACTTAGGAAAGATTATATTTATACGTTTTCTAAATAAGTATCATACAGTAGATACTGTGCCTAACTTTCGGGTGAACTTTCAAGGCACGTGTGTGTTGAATGGTTGAACTCAACCCGGCGCTGTCTTATTACTAGAGCGGAATTTCCCCGAGTGGGAATCGAACCCACAAACGTTGCATTTACAGTCAAACGCTTGTTGCTTCGTGCCATGACGGCCTCTCCCTGCTATATGCTCAAACGGAGGTAAGCAAATAACGTCATCTGATTGCAAGCGTGATTTGCAAGATTGTGAGCTCAACTCACACCTGGGAAATTAATTATTAAATTTTTTTATGTTCTGCCACTAAAGAGGCAGTATCACGAATTAGAGCGAAGGACGGAGAACAGAGCGTCCTCGCTAGGTTCTCTCTGCCTGCCTTGCTATATTATACGGGACAAAGCGTCAAGTTCAAAATATTATTTAGCATCATTAAATAATCGGCTAACGGTAAGATAGACCTTACCAAAATAAGCGAACAAAACTATCTACAACATGCTCTCAAAGAAATATTTTCTTAATAGCATAATAATAATTAATTAATAATTAATAAGCCTTTTAAGTCAAATATTTATTAGAATATTACAAATATTTACTTAGATCTATTTAAGTATTCTTATCCTTCGACAAATATTTTTTATTCGTGTTATACAGACACCTACGCGCGTACTATCGACCTTTAATAATAAGGCCTGATTGAGTTTCACCGTGAACTTTTGCTCGTATCTGCTATTTAAAAATGATGTAATTTATTCACTTAATTTTGTTTTGAACGACGGAATTCAACGCTGCGCTTTGCCTTAACTGCAGAGCGAATAAATTAACATATATATTTAAATATTTTTTTCATATTCTCGTGTTTGGATCAAACCTACAACCAGAAATTGGCGGAAAATGCGGATTGGAGTATCTTAACACTTCGACTGCCGTGCTGAGTGCGGGATACAGCGTGAAGCTGATTTATTTATTTAATAAATTTTAAAAAGTCATTTTAAATATTTGGTTATGGTAAATTTGAAAAGGTCTTAATAATATCTCTGTTCAAAAGCCTGCTTAAAAATGGTATTCGAATAATTTTCTCATAATAAGCGAAGTGCAATTTTCCACTTCGCATAACAACGACAGAGCAGTTCAATGTTGTCTTCTCGTAAACGTAAACAGAACCACAATACAGCTTCGACTTACATTAAGTCCTTTTATTCTTATATGTTATAAATGCTTTAATTTTTTTCTCTTAATGAAAACTTTGTAATAATTTTGTAATTGTAATATAATTTATGAAAGAAATAATTTTAAAATTCTACTGTTATGTAAAAAATGATGTACATATGAATGTGTAAATTCTTTCATTGTCAACTGAATCAATTGTACTTTTTTCTTTTTTTTCATATTTACAGATACCTATATGGAGCAGGATAGGCAGGGGAAGACTAGCAGTAAGACATTCCGATCTCCACTTCTTGTCGCATTTTGGAGGCATTGTGTGACGTGACGGAACTTGACGCCACGCTTTTGCTCGACACTAGAATAAAAAAAGATATGAAAATATAAAATATAACATTTCTTCGAGTGGAGCTCGAACCCACAGCCTGCCTCGTTTATATAGCCATACGCGTCACTACTGCGTCACTACTGACCTCAATCAATTGTACTTCAAGAATTTACACCTATTTAAAAATGTCAACTTTGATGTGAAAATACCTCACATATGTATTTTGCCCTGTTTTTGGCGTGTCAACTGATGCCACAAATGTTACTTCTACATTTTCTTACTTTCTGATTTTACTTACTACATGGACATCTTGACGCACCGACACACGCGGTTGATATTAATCCCAATTTTGAGAATAAATCATTTTCATTTCCTCGCTCTGTTGTTAAGACAAAGTGCGGCGTAAATTTTCGCCAATCAACTCACAATGTCTCGAAATTGGGCGGTGCGTGGAGTATAGAGTGTCTTAACACTACTACACGTTCATTCCTTCTGCTTACCCCGCGACTATACGCAAGATACAAATTAAAATAATAAATACATATACAAAAAATACAACATTTTCATTTACATTTTTAATTGCCCTAAAGGTTGAGTAAGTGTACTTGTAGTGAGCGTACGTTGGAAAATCTGTGTGGCGTGAGTTAAGTCCACTTCTGGTACTCTTAGTGGAAATTATTTTGATGTTGCTGTTTTGAGTTTTTTTTTTTACTTAAAAAAAATTGATAAATTTCGATCTTTAAAATACACAAACTATGATTTCCCACATTGAATTTTAGTTAATGATTTGAACTTTTTAAATGTAGCTATAATATATGTAAGTAAAATGTAACTATAATATAAATATATATTACACAACGGGTACAAGCGTGTGAGTGTAAATGCGAGAGGTAGCGGGTTCGATTCTCACTCGGATAGCGTCCTAACTTTACAGGTCTTCCCTGCTATATGCGGGATACAGCGTGAAGCTGAAAATAAATTACAAAATAGATTTAGCATATGTAGTTAGATAATGTAGAGAAGAGAAAATAGCTTGCTTTTTTTTGTAATGTGAATGTTTCTTCCATAATAATGTATCATCATCGTCAATATAAGATTTAAAAATATATTATAACTAGGAATAATAAATGATCAGCTATATATTGTTTTTCCTTCACTAAAATTTTAGTTGGTTATTTGTTGCTTGGACGAGTTAATTACTGACATGACTATGATGAGGAATTTCAAAATGTTGGTCTTTAATGAGCCGCAGTAGGCTGAGGGCTATTTTATTAGTCTGGTGCTATTGTTCTATATTCGGCGGAAGTCTAGTTGGGAAAAACGTCGATCAATTTGAGAATTCATCATACAAACATTGAAGCACGATGCCATAGGAGAAGATAAACAACGAAGTGAAAAACTACTACTTTTATTTGTTTGCTATATTATATCTTGTATCTTGTCGTTCAAGCATGTAAAATTACATATATACATATAAATAGAAATCAATCGTGGCACAAGCGTGTGACTGTAAACACGATAAGTTTTGGATTAGTTGCCCACTCGAGGAAATGAAAGATTTAATATTTTAATTTCTTTGTTCTGATGTCGAGCCACAGCGTGGCGTTTTATATTTAGAATATATATTAATAAACATGTTCACTACACTTATATTACATATTCACTCTAAACATAATGACTCGAATTCTGACAGAATATAAATAACGAAATGTCTAAATATAAGTTCTCTCTGACCCCTTTACTATGGATATATGATAAAATCCATACCAATAAAATCCATACCATGGTGCTTACACTCCCATACACTACAACTTCCTGAACTTAACAACCTTTTTTATTTTTAAATCTAAGTGTCAATTATTTATTAGATAAATCGTGCTTCCATTTCACTAGAACGTTTAATGGTAGTGTAAGTTATTGCAGCGTTTTAGTCGCGCATTGTTAGATTGTGGTTTTCAAAGTAATGTTCTTTAAAGTCACTTTTAACATTGATTGTATTTTTTTTAAGCTTCATTTCGTACCCCGCGCAAATAACAAGTACAGGAAACTTAATCTTTAGATACTTCGTTGCCATTAAGTATTTACCCGTTCCCCACTTTCCACTGAATTCTGCAGGCATTGCGTGTTGAGTAGCAGAACTCAACGCCACGCTTTACCTTTGTTATCAAAGCGATGAATGCAAAAAATATTTTGTTTCCTTAAGTTGGATCGATCCAACAACCCAGCGCGTTCGCTATCGCAGGCTTGCTGCCTGCGCCACGACTGATCTAAACTGTGTTGTTACCAGAGCGAAGAAAAAAAATCCTCAATTTCCCTGAGTCGAACCCGTTTATAGTCAGTGTCTTTTTCTTGTTTATGTATGCCTAAGTATGTACATATAAACAAAGATATATATTCGAAATTATGTTTGCCCTTCCTGCATAATACAAAACGGGGATGAAGACAAAAAATGCACACACAAAGGTTGCATTTCTCACATTTAAAGTAATTAAAACAACGACTAGCTCTAACAAAAGCTATCAAAACCCGGCTCTATGTTCAGAGAGCATATTAAACGTGAATTTTTAAACAACAAACTCGCCGTGTTGGTTTCCATTTTTCCGGAAAATGCTTGTAGAACATTATTACTGAAATAATTAAATATTATTACTTATATATTTTTTTATCAGCTTCACGCTGTATCCCGCACACAGCAGGGTAGGCAGAGGGAACCTAGTGTCATAAGACACTCCGTTCCCCACTTTCTGTCGAATTCTGGAGGCATTGCGCGTTGAGTGGCAGAACTCAACGCCGCGCTTTTCCCTCGACACCAGAGCGAAGAAATGACAACATAAATTTAAGTAAATATTTCATCTCCTCGAGCCCACAACCAGTCGGTTTTACAGTCACACTTTGTGCCACTGCGCCACGACTGGCCTCTGAAATAAATCACTAATTAATAATAATACCAATTTAAATTGTGTTTATGTTTTGTATGTGCTTGTTTGCATTAGAAAATCTATTTATGAGGAAGCTTTATTTATTTATGGATTGTATTTATAACATCAAAATTCGTAGCTTTTTGTTTAAATAAATAAACCAGAATATTGTACTTTGGTTGTCCTAAGTTAGTTATTTTTTTAGCTTCACGTTGTTTCCCGCACGTGGTAGGTTAGGCAAAGGAAACCTAGCAACCTAATTTAAGACACTCCGTCCGGATAAAGACACTTTTGTTCCCCATTTACCGCCAAATTTTAAATTTGCGAGATGTTGCATGGTGAGTGGCTGATTGGCGGAACTCGACACCGAATGCCCTTACACTAGACTTCCTCCGCCTACCCTGCTAAAGGGGAACAAGAGTGAAGTTATTTTTGTTATTTTTTTAGCTTCATGCTGACATGCCAGGGTAGGCAGAGCGAACCTGGGAACTTAATGTTAGGACACTCCGTTCCTGTTAAGACACTTTCCTTTCCCACTTTCCGCTAATTTTAACGTAGTATGTTAAGTGGCGGAAACCAACGCCGAATTTTCATACACTAGATTTCCTCTGCCTACCTACCAGCTATTTATTAAAATTGTTTAGTTAAAGAGAAAGACATACAGACAGATATTTTCACATGTTTAAATAAGATGAATAATAAACACAAGAAAACTGCTTGTTTCATATAAAAAGAAGGACTTGATAAAAATAATTTAAAATACAGCTAAATCCGAAACGACATTTAAAAAACACAATATAGCAATAAAACAGTTTAGCTTCACGGCTCTATCACGTCGCATCCAAATAGGTAGGTCCCCTGTAACAGGAACTTTAAAACTTTTACTGTAGTTTCATTTGAAAGCTGTCATTTGCAGTTGAATACTGGACATGGACATGCATTTGTGGCTCAATGGATCTCTGGATAAAAAATCTGAATGTTAACGAACTGGGGCCTTACTCTTGAAAGTAATTTCAATCCCATTTTGACGTCCAATATTGTCCAATGCAATCCTGCGGCGACGTTATTTTGGTACTCTTGAAACCAATATTCTCAAAGTCGGATTACTATTTTCTTGACCAATCCTAACGCCGTTATAACTGACAGTTAGTGTTGTACACTTTATACCGATAAATCTGCGATACATAATAACCATTCATTACTCCTTGAAATAATTTTTTTACATGCA
>JAATLQ010000073.1:511-12568 GCA_013421005.1 Heliconius erato x Heliconius himera
CGTCACACGAAAATGTCAAATGACGGAATACAAAGTTCTTTGTATCCGCCACTTACACGGTGCAATGTCCTGGTGACGAAATACAGCCTAGCCTCGAACAGACTCGTGATCGCACCCAGTGCCCATAAAATAGCCATCGCAGACTCCCTCTGCGATCGAAACAGATATTACATTCAAGCTTCATAAAGAAACGCGAAGTAATAGCTTCCTCGGACGCAGAGGGAGCCAGCGATAAGGAAGCTGAGAACAGAGTGTCATTCCGTCCGTCGGAATCAAACTTCTTCTGCCTCCCTGCCAAAATTCTTGTTGTGTTGTCGTTATTAGTCGAAATTAAAAGTAGTATTCAGTTTTAAGCGTAGAAATTTAAAGGTAAAATAATCCAAAATTTAGATAAAGATAGAGTTGAGAATAAAAAGAATTTAATTAATTTAGAAAAATCATATTTTTAGAATTTCATCCTTAGCCTAGCGCCACCTCCCTAAAATTTTAACAAGGTAGAATAAAATAAAAGCAACGATGCACAAAGTCTCTGATTACGTCACGTACGTAAAGCACGGAGCTTTACATAAAAAAAAAACACACTACACCCAAATGACACTTAACCTTCTGCAACTGACGTTGTAGTCCTAAAGACACCGTGAAATATAAAATTCGGTTTATTACCACTAATTTTTAAATTTAAGCACAGCCGATTTCAGTACCTTACTGTAATAAGATTATGCGTCGGATAATGTGTACGTGGTCGTAGGTAACCCACGGTTCCATAAAGGGAGGAAAGTGTCCGCAGTACCACATTAGTAAAATGGTTTTATTTTCATACTGTCTTTATTTTAGATAATGTGTGTTTTGTATTATTTTGCGTTATTTTGGAATTTTAATATATTTACATAAATAATATTTATTTATACTCATAATAAAAATGAAATAAATTTGTAAAAAAATAAATAAATCAGACTAGATATTATTTCTGTGACTGCTCAAAGGCAATTTCCCTTTGATAATTCTCAAAAAAATGTGATTTTAACACTGTCAAATTTTATATTCACACATTGAAAGTTTTTCATATTCCCTAGACCGATTAAAGTAATAGTCAATTTTTCCAAATGTCTAATGTTAAATGTAAATTTAGTTGATTTAGTATTTTTTCTCTGTCATTAATATTAAAGAGATTCGTAGAGTGTTTAACCCTTAAAGGCTGTTTGGGTGTAAAAACACACAGGTGCATTTGGTTTTTAGTCACTACACTCTTTCATTTTTGTCACAGTATCATAGTGCACTATTGATTAAATGACCTTTCTTATACTTTTTTTATTGAATTACGCATTTAAAATTGAGATTTAGCATGCATAATGTGATTCTTTTTGGATTATGAATCTACAATAGTAGTAGTAACTGGTATGTACAAAAAAATTAAGTTAAAACTGTACTAGCATATGCCAACAAGCCAACTGATGAAGAAAACTTATTAAAAGAAGATATTCATCAAGATGATCTCCAAAGTGTTGACGATTAGGAAGAACTTCTATCTCATCTCTAGGCGAACATTTTACAAATGAAAGTAGCAAAGAATATTTCAAAATGGCTGAGAAATTAAAAGTTCCCTAAGAATTTAAAGTTTTTTGGTCAAACTTGTAAGGACAAAATTCCATATATTTTTTGTAAATATATAATTTATTAAAGTTAGCCAGATTAAAGGCAACATATTGTACTTAACAGAAATAAAATTTTTGGTTTGTATTTGAATTTCATTTTGTTATAAAAAAAACATGGTCCCCTCTTTTATAGTCAGCTGTTGAAGTCATATTATCAAATTTTATTTTTTCGAAGTTTTTTACAAAAATATATACAAATAACTACATACATTTATTAACATAAATCCAAACTAACTGGTAAAAGTAAATTGTTCACAATTTCTTACAATCAATTAAAAATGTTATTACTTTAAAAATACACACTATTTTCTTTATTTAAAATAAATTTAACATAAAGAATATATTCGTGGCCTAATAAATATAAACAAAGTAGCTGCATAAGCTAATATTTCCTGTTTGAAAAGTTGTCTCGTGGACTACCACGTCAGTATAATTGTAAAAATTAAGCCACGTCAGTCGCAGAGGGTTAAACAAATTTTTAACATATCTATAAAATCGAAGAAAAGTATTTTTTTTTTAATTTTTAACGTGTACAACACACGTAATAAAATAAAATTTCTTTTCTAATACGAACAAAATGTGAACATCCAAGCGGTATCAGTGAGATATCGAAGGCGCAGGCGGAGGCGGGGGCTTCCCTGAAATATAATATATTGTTCAATTCCACTCGCCGCGTATTTGTATTGAGTCGCTGGCTATTTGCATTCATGTCTCGAACACCCGCCGTCGCTACTCTAAATCGTACGGGTCTCGCTATTTCTTATATTTCTAATGCTTTTCGTTATATTATTTTACGTCGTAGCTTGAAAGATAAATGAAAATTATAATTGGATTATCGAAACGCACGTAGTTTTACCTGCATATAATTATTTTTAAATCTTTACTCCCGCACACAACAGGGTAGCAGAGTTAGTAGTGTTAAGACACTCCGTTCCCCACTTTCCGCCGAATTCTGGAGTTTGCCTTGACGAAGCCTTGTTTGAGCGAAGAAATGAAAATATACATTTAAAAAAATATTTAATTTCCTCGAGTGGGGATCCAACCCACAACCTTCGCGGTTACGGTCACACTTTATGCCCCTGCGCCACGACTGGCCTATAATGTTATTCTGAAACAAGCTATTTTATTGTAAAGTTTTATCTATATCTGTTCAGTAGTTATTATTTGAAAGTGAAACAATGTTTGTTTCACTTTCAAATAATAACTACTGAACATAATGAAAATGGATGTCCATTTTCATAAACTTTCACAAATGATTGCAAAAAGTGAGACGATAATAAGTTTTTTAAGAAAGATAATTAGATCTCTTTGATATATTTTATATATTTGGTGTGTGTAATAAGCTTATTACTTAATTAATAATTACTAATATAAACTTTCAATATTATCGTTTAATTCAATTCAATAAGTATTTTGTTGTCACCTTCGTTACTAATGAAATCGATCGGCTAAATATACTCGACTTTATTCCACGAAACAGGACTACAGTCTCCCGTATATGTAACTTTAGTTTCAATTACAATATATTTCTACAATATATAAAAGATATCCGAGGCCATTTGTGGCTCAGAGACACAAGCTTGTGTCTGTAAACGCGACAGGTTGTGGGCTCGATTCCCGGTCGAGGAAATGAAATATAAAATTTCTCCATTTCTTCGGTCGAGTGTGATGTCGAATGAATGTAAACGTTTGACAGTGGAGAAAAATGTATGCTTTCCCAAATATGTGCAGTGAAAAATATTATGTCCATTACTATTAATGTTATTTTCTCTATGATATTTTTTAAAAAGATTAAGCTTTAAGCTTTTTTAAGCTTTTATTTAACTTGAAATTTATGTTAGTTAGTTCTTTGAACTCAATTTTGAAGTAGATATCTTCAATCGATTGAGCTGAAATTTTGTATATACGTTTAGTTTAGATGACAATGTACAATAAGGTGTGTGACGTCATTCTAAATCCGATACGGCGGACCATCCAAGATGGTAAAATAGTTATTATTATGCACTTCTACAATATGGGCATCATTGACAGTAATTCGAAAAATAATGTGACCTTATTCTAAATTCAATTTAGCGGAATATTGCACTGCAATATTGGTTTCAAATGAAAGAGCTTACCGAGAATAATTAGAAAAATAGTGTGACATCCCTCTAAATCTATTATGGCGCACTATCGAAGTTTTTTGTGCTTTCCTATAATAAACGGTTCGCTGAGAATAAAAATGCAAGTTTTAAAAAAAACTATTTTTTAAGTCTAAGCATCGATTGATTAACTTTAACTTGTGATGGCCCTGCTTCCAAAAGCACAAATTTATGATACTAATAATCTATATATAATCTATACGGACGGATGGTACCGTCCGTATAGATTTCGGTATAGACAGTGTTTTTTTTTTGGTAAGGAAATCCTGTTACGGAAACCGGCCCGAGTGGGGACTCGAGCGGGTTATGTGGGACTTGCAGACTGGCAGATGTAGGTCGTCCGTATAACCACTAAAACCTCACGGTACTCCTCCTCGATCACCACTGGCCGCGTCAGGCAGGGACTAAAGTCTTCCGCGAAAAGCGGCGGCGGGAGCCTGCAAAGGCACGTCGCGGAGTCAAGGGTGTGTGGGCACCCTCGACGGCCTACTTAAAGTAGCGCACGCTTCGCTCTGGTGTCGAGGCAAAGCGTGGCGCTGAGTTCTGCCACTCAACACGCAATGGGGAATTCGGCGGAAAGCGGGGAACGTAGTCTTAATACTAGGTTCTCTATGCCTACCCTGCTGTGTTCGGAATACAGCGTGAAGCTGCCCTTATTATATTCACTGTCACTACTTTAAACTATTTTTATATACTAATCGATAGATTTTGATAATAACTTAACTGTTCAAAACTTCGTAGTTTCCCTGAGTAAACAGTTATACTAATTGCAAATTTCACCGCACGCTATGTTACTGTTGTCGTTTATTGTAATAAATTCTTTGATTCTTTAGCTATAAATTAAAATATAATAAATTCGGCGGAAAGCGGGGAACGTAGTCTTAATACTAGGTTCTGTATGCCTACCTTGCTGTGTTCGGAATACAGCGTGAAGTTGCCCTTATTATATTCACTGTCACTATTTTAAACTATTTTTATATACTAATCGATAGATTTTGATAATAACATAACTATTCAAAAGTTCGTAGTTTCTCTGAGTAAACAGTTATACTAATTGCAAATTTCACCGCACGCTATGTTACTGTTGTCGTTTATTATAATAACTTCTTTGATTCTTTAGCTATACAATTGTACAATTTAAAAGCCTTTTTATACGCAATGACTAATCACTAACATAAATAAACCTTAAAAGCTACAACGAGCGTCAAGATTTAAGTAAATAAAAAAAAAAGACAAAGAATCTTAGAATTTTTTTTAAGGGAAAAAGACAAACGAGCGAATGAGTTACCCGATGGTAAGTGATCACCGTCGCCCACGACCTCGTGAAATACCAGAGGAGCAGGTGCGATGCTGGCCATTAAGATGAAGATAAACACGCTTTTTGAAGGTACCTAGTACTTATCAGCATGGCAACACTGCTGCAGGTAGGCCATATCATTAGCCATCTAACTACAGGATCATATTATTGTTAATGCTGTAGATGCGGTGATATGTGGCCATTGAAACTTCTTATATTCTATCCGTCTTTCATATTCTTAATAATTTTAAATTACTCCTCTAAATTGATCTTTTAAAATATATAATTTACTATTTGATGAAATAGAGGAAAAAAATTGTTTTATAATACATGTTAAGTTCATATATAAAATATTTTTTTATCTATAGGCAACTGGGATATCTAAGAAAATTTATACTAAAAAAACAATTACCAACCAATTTAAAAAATATATATTCATAATCAACTACGGATGAATAAAATAAAATTTAAATATTCATTTTTTTTGAGTATTTGTTGATTTTTTTTTACATTTTTAAATAAACACTCATACATGTGGTCATACGTATACGTAGACAGTATACAAAACAGAACCACTAAACAAAAATATCTATCTAAACAAAAACACCCTAAATAAAAAACAAAATTCAATAGAAAATACATGTATTGACGACTTTATACTTATTTCATTTAAAGTAAACGTTATTTTCATTTAAAGGTAAGGGTCGGGTCATTTAGTTTAATTTTCCTGTGTCTGGCGTCGTTAAGTAACGAGTTGTCTTTATTGTCGTCGACGTAGCGTTAACACAGAGCGGTCTGTAGCGTGTCGTGTACCTTCATCAGATAGCGTATCGTTAAATCTATTTACTTGTTACTTTTTGTAGGAAGTAACGGCTATGTAAACGGTGACTGTGGGCCTATTAGTTGTTGTTATCATTATTAATTACTTAAATGCTGTTTAATGGCTTAAGTACTTTATTTGAAATATAAAAACAATATACTTTTTTTATCAGATTCACGCTGTATCCCGCACACAGCAGGGTAGGCAGTGTTAAGACACTCCGTTCCCCACTTTCCGCCGAAACTTTGACGCATTGCGGGTTGAGTAGCGGAACTCAACGCGGCGCTTTACCTCGACACCAGAATGAAGAATTTAAATTATAAATTTAAATGAATATGTAATTTCCTCGAGCGGGGATCGAACCCACAACCAGTTGCGTATACGGTCACACTTTGAGCCTTTGTCCACGACTGGCCTTACAGTATACTTAATGTTATCAAATATTTAATTGATTAATTGTAGACATAATTTTCATCAACATATATTATCTAAAGTACAAAAGTCATTTTAACACATATTCTCTTTTCAACCGATTCCTCTTCCCCTCGAACAGCGAAAGCGTTAAGACGTGTTCTCTGTACTAAAATTATTGATTTAGTAAAAAATTTAATTTAATAAAAATAAGCGCTGTATTATGCGTAGATAATAACTGTAAGATGTGTGATGTGTGAAATGGATAGCAACAGAATCTTTATTGTTTACATTTGTTACAAACAAATATAAACAACGAAGCTCCTTTATAAGCGGAAAGATCGATCACCGGTCGATCCAATCGGTACGGATCATATGTGGCTTGAAGAGCACATTAAAAGACTTTGTAGCGTTAACAAGATTCTCCGTAGAGAATAACCAGTATTTGTAAGTTTTATAAAAAGCTTGTAGTACTTGCAAGTGCTTGCTACGCCGTCATTTAAGTAAAATACGTCATACAAGTTGCTTACTGCAACACATGGTCTTTTCCCAGTACATATATTTATAACGTGAAGCAATTCTGATTCGTCTATTGGTCACGTTCTCGTAAAAACAGAAACTCCTACTCTTACATTGGTTACCCATACTACTCTGATTGATCACTACAGTGTATTAACAAGTATAGACTTTAACGCTTCCCCCAATTATGCGAACTCCACGAAAACCACAGTAGATGTAATCAAACTCAAAGAAGATATATCTAAAATAAACTTTGAAAAGATTTACCTTTGTGATGATCCAGAATTGGCCTTAAATTATCTAATTAAATATCCGCGGGACACCATTACTGCCAATGCAAAAGTAGTGAAGCTTTCCAGAGGATGTAGAATTTTGAAACCCTGGATTACTCCTAACTTTATAAGTTAAGGTTTTTAACGTTTTGAACGTTAAAAACAGAGATAAGCTTAAGCGGGTACCAAATAATAATATAGTAAATTTGACCTATAAAAGTTATAAAATCTTCTGTAATACTATCTTAAAAAATGTAAAAGTAAATATGAAGAAGGACAAATTGATAACGCAAAAAAGATAACAAAAAGCTATGGCAGGTTATTAAAAATATTATCTATAGAAATAGAGAACTCCCGATTAAATAAATATCTTGACAAAGTTGGAATTCTGGCAATATGATACGGCATTGTTCTATGGATTTATTTCTACGAAAGCCGTATATAATATAATGCGGCTTTCATTGAAATAAATTCACAGAACAATGCGTCCTTTCTTTTACAGAACACATCAACTTCGACTTAGATAGTGACAAAAAATGTCTGAATTTCTCTTGGATTTAACTAAAGTTTTTGGGACCATCACGCTACCCATTTTACTGAAAAAACTAGAATATTTAGACGTTAGAGAAAATCTACCAAAGAGTATAACAGATTTCAACTGGTCAAGGTTGTTAGATATAATAGTGGTGATCTCAAAGTCTCTTTTAGTGTTCTTCAAGGATGTATTCTTGGTCCCACTCTATTTTTGATTAACATTAATGATCTTACGTCACTGACACTCCTAAATAGTAAAAAAACTCTTATGCATACGACACTGCTATCGGTTTTATTAGACATACGTGGTGTAATGTGTTTCACACAGCATAGTTAGGCTTGGATAACGTCATTAATTGGTTAAGAACTCATAGTTTTACACTAAATGTAGACAAAATTTAAATATCCTCTAACAAAAGGGTCATGCTATGCATCAAAACTAAAATTGTACAATTATTCTTACATGAACTCTCTTACGAAGAAATTGAAAAGCTTTGTAAAGATTTTCTTAAATATTTTTGTGTTCTTACTTTTGCACGCTAAATGTATTGAATGAAATCACTAATTAAATCTTTCACGTTATATTCTAGACCAGTGATTCTCAACCACTGTGCCGCGGCACTTTTGTGTGCCGCCAAATTTTGCAAATATATAATAATGCTAATATTATTAAACTATATCATTTACAAAAAAATATATTTTTAACATGAATATATATTTAAATCCTCAATAAAATAAATTATTTTATTATTTGCTTTGCAACGATTATTATTTTAGTATAACATATCAGCCGTTTAATTTAAAATAATATTGACCTTACCAATAATAGGATAGAAATACAATTTTATATGTAATAGCGGTATTAATAAAAGTGGTTAGAACATAGCCCACGTAGGCGTCGCGTCGCTTGGACATGGCCGTTACGGTACCGCAATATCATCAATTCATCTACGCCTACAGCTTTAATACATTCTATTCTATTATATCCTATACATCTATACGTACATGTAATAAAAATATAACTAATCATTGTCGTAGATTAGATAGAATATAAATAGATAAGTGTAGAGTAGCTTTGTTTCACCTTGACGCGTCATTTGAAAGCAAAATTAATAACTAATCTAGAAAGCAAGTGAAATGGATTTCGGATTTTTTTTGCTTCACACTATATCCTGCAATTAACAGGGCATTCAGAGAGAGAGATCGGTGTTAAGATACTCCGCTTCCTACTTTCTTCCCATTTCTGAAGGCATTGTGTGATAAATGGTGGAATTCAACACCATGCTTGGCCTCGTTTTTTTTATTTTTTTTTCAACTTCAACTAAACTAATTCTAAAATTAGGGTAGTAATTCAGGGTAAAGTAGCGGGCGTTACATCACTTTTATAACAAAAGTTCATCTTTTCAACAGTTTATCTTTCCGTCTGTATGGTTAAATGGGAGAGCTGGTAAACAATGAACCTAGAGATATAAATTATTAGATAAGTTTACTTTTTATTTAAATAAAATTATAAGAATCAGCCGTACATTTTAAGAGAAACGAAGTTATATTATTATAAATAAAAAAAATGTTCTTAATAATGCATCTAGCAATTTACTAAATACTAATGCAATTAAATACGAAAAAATATACAGAAATTCTTTTTCCACACATATTAAATTATTATTTCAAAACTCAATAATCTATTTATATATTTTTACTACACTTTTGCGTCAAATATAACATAGTATATATTTACAATGTTTCTTTATAAAATAGCTACGTTGATTCAATGCTACGAACCCCATTTAGACGAATGTGCACAATCTCCACGTTCCACTTTTTTGGACGTTTCATATTTTGTAGCGGTAAACAAACCTATTGAAAACAGCCAAAATTCATCTGTCATTTTTACTAACCTTCTATCTTAGAAACTTATACTGTATACGTCAAGTCTGTTAAATATAGCAGGTTCAAATAAAATAAATAAATCAGCTTCATGCTGTATCCCGCACACAACAGGGTAGGCAGAGGGATCTTAGTGTTAAGACACACCGTTACCCACTTTCCGCCGAGTTTTTCGTTGCGTGTTGAGTGGCGGAACTCAACGCCGCGCTTTGCCTCGACACCAGAGCGAAAAAATGAAAATATAAACGTTAGTAAATATTTCATTTTCTCGAGTGGGGATCGAACCCACAGCCAATCGATTTTACAGTCACACTTTGTGCCCCTGCGCCACTACTGGCATCAAATATTTTAATATAAATCTAACAACAATTAATTTGATATTTTGAAATTTAAAAAATCTATGAAGTGTGATTTGGACTCTCCCATTTCGTACAAATTTCAGGCTTGTATAACTTATAAAAATCAACGGAAAGTATAAAAATACCCAATAAATTTTAATTAAGCGGCGAATTTCATACACAATGCAGCAAAAACGATACATAAAAGCTCATATCCTTTGATTATGTTGACATAGAAAATTGATTTTTCTATGCTCTAAGAAACCATAGACCTGAATATTTAATATTGATTTCAGTTTGATCCTCCTCGTGGTCTCAAAATAGATTGATGTTTATAATACGCAATACCCTTATTCGACTTAAGAAATATATTTTTCTTAATTCGAAATAATATTTCGAGTGGTCATGTTTCCTTACTTTTGTCTTGAGACCAACTTTCTTAATCACACATTTAAAACCTAAGCAAAAACAATAAGATTTGTACTCTAGCAACCATATACAAGATCCGGATTGAATAAAGAACCGCATTCTCTCATTTGAATTATATATTTTTTTTCTTTGTTTGTTTTGTTATTTGTATGATTCACTCTGAATCCCGCACATAGCAGGGTAAGTAGGTGGAACCTAGTGTGAAGACACTCCATTTCCATTAAGACATTTCGGTTCCGCTTTTTCCGCCGAATTTTGGACATAAGACTTGTTGAGTGCCTTGTTACCAGACTGAATGAAATATTTAATATTTTCATTTCCTCGAGTGTGTATCGAACCCACAACCTGTCGCATTGACAGCCGCATACTTATGTCCCTGCATCACGACTGGTCTGAAAGATTTTGCTTCATTAATTGCACTTATTATTTACTAGCGGCTCGCCCACGGCTTCGCCAGCTTAAAATACATGATTATTGATTTAATAAGCAGAATTGATTGAAAACTATAATGACTTCTAATATGTTTTTTTATTGCTTTAATCTGTAATATTCTAATATGATTTTTTTACGACATTATCGTAATTTCTATAAGAATTTTTATTTGTTTCGAACTAAAAAATACGACCAATGTTGATATTTGATATTCATAAAATATACATAAAGCTAATTATTTATTATATGTATATATTTTTGTAACATTACGTTCTTTTTGCCTATGTTATGTTTTTTAAAGCTCTGTTAAATGTGCTGATGTCACTTAATAATTTAATGTACTGCTTCAGAAACAGCCTTAAATGTTAAATTATTGATTTAGATTCATAATATTCTTAGGATTCATAATATTCTTTGTAAAATAATTGTAATGTTTGCATATTAACTCCTGTACAGTTTTTAAGTTAGTTACACATATTATTAGCTAAATGTACAATTGGTAAATATGTAGTTATTACAGACTACACATAGAAAGGATGTTTTTAGGCATTTTTATAAAGATTTATTTCAAACGAACGAACGAACGAACCAAAAAATCTATGTGTTTGTTTGATATCTCTTTGAAGATCAAATTGTTCTTTATCTCTGTGTTGAATTAATTACGATTTAAACTTAACTGTGATGATTTATGAAGGTAATCTCCACTGACAATTCAATTTTGTTTACTTTATTGTATAAAATATTGGGTAATTGCGCTTCAAAAATATATATTTTTATCAACAGTCATATAACCAAGAAGTTTCAAATATCATTCTTTAGCCAGGAATCTTACCAGCGCAATTGCTATATAACATTCGTAGGCAAACTAATGCCATGAGTTCATTCAAACGACGATAACTTTTTTTTAATGAATTAATTTTGATGAACCAAACTTAAGTAGTTAAATTGAGTTAAAACAAAGCAATTTATGAAACTTTTAAGTAAATCGGTTCAGTACTTTCAGAGAAAAATGCGGACATACATACCGACAGACAGACAAACAGACAAGAAATTAAAAAAATATATTTCTGCTTTCTATTATTCTTTTTAAATTAGCTTCACGCTGTATCCCGCACACAGCAGGGTAGGCAGAGGGAACCTAGTGTTAAGACACTCCGTTCC
This sequence comes from Heliconius erato x Heliconius himera, assembly GCA_013421005.1. NCBI lineage: Eukaryota > Metazoa > Arthropoda > Insecta > Lepidoptera > Nymphalidae > Heliconius > Heliconius erato x Heliconius himera. The sequence goes on from JAATLQ010000073.1 coordinate 12,405, forward strand.
CCACTTTCTGCCGAATTCTGGAGGCATTGCGTGTTGAGTGGCAGAACCCAACGCCGCGCTTAACCTCGACACCAGAGCGAAGAAATGGAAATATAAATTTAAGTAAATATTTCATCTCCTCGAGTGGGGATCGAACCCACAACCAGTCGGTTTTGCAGTCACAC
>JAATLQ010000073.1:14981-47116 GCA_013421005.1 Heliconius erato x Heliconius himera
TTTTATGCCAAACGCATTCTATCGATATAATTTATCAGGTCAGCTATTAAAAAATAGAAATTTCTGCATAGAAACAGGACTTTTTGTTAGAATATAACGGCCTATGTAGCACTCATTTAAACGTACAAGGGCCAAATAGTCATTTGAGATTTCTACGCGGGGAATTTCTACACATTTCTTTATTTTTGGGGCCAATCAGCCAGTTTGATACTTATACGCTAAACAGAACAATGATTGGGGTGAATTGACTGCAAAAGCTTAGTATTGTTTTTATTACGTTCGTCATTAGATAGATAACAAAAAACGTCTCTTTTTCACAAGTTTTGAGATAGAACGGCCAAAGTGGTAAATTGGCCCATGTACGTGTCTTATTGAGAAAAAATACACTTAGGCCCAAAAATATGTTTACACTTTTGAGTTATTTGGGCGTTACTTTTAATTAATAATTGCCCAGATTATATACTATATATATTTTACTGTCCCCTTTGCTATTTAAAGCCAGTAATAAGCTTGTTAATTGCATTTTAATTTTGATTAAAGATTTCGGAGTGACTCTACTAAGACAATCAAAATTATACATCACATAAATAAACTATGAATATGTGTATTTCTAATAATAATCACTAATCAAGTAACATATCTACTGCCTTAAATTCCAGGAAAAAAACTTACCAAGACACGTGACAGTGGATGAATGAATAGATTCAAAACTAATAAGACTTAAAAATACAGAGAAAGCAAAATTTAGAAAATTGTTAGAGGTCATTTACATTAAAGTATTTGAATAATTTGATGAAGACACGAAGCGTTATACACTTCATAAGTTTTAGATTATTGGTCATTATTCTAAGCAATATGGATTTATTGATAACTGTGTCTTGGTGAGAAAGGAGCATAAGCATGTATCAGTGAAAGCGACTATTTCTACTAGGGTTCTATTCTCCTCCGAGGACATAAAATATTTTCACTTCTTCGCTCGAGGAAAATTGTGGTGTTGAGTTCCGCCACTAAACGCACAATGCGCGGAAAGTGAAAAGCAGAGCACTAAGCTCCTTCTGCCTATCCTGCTTCATACGAAATGCTACATAAAACTGAGAAAATATATAATGAAAAATATGTAGTAATTACAAAAAATAAGTATTACAAAGTGTAATGATTTTATATTTATAAGTTTTAATATTCGCAATTTAGACTTGGAGCGGAAGAAGATAGAGGTCCTTTAGAATAACATATTGTATTAGAATTTAAGATAGACATTGTACAAGCTTAACAGTATTTTACTCTGGAAGAAATATAAGTTCTGTATAAGCCTCGAGGTGTTTGATTTTGTTACAATAGGATGATGATGAACTAATTTAAAGGAAACAATTTATTCATGTATGTTATGTGTATCATATAATAATAGACATGTGTAATTTGTTTCTTACCTATAATAAAATCAAAATGCAGGCTACTGGATGCAAGAAGATATTTATTAATATCATTAGCCCACAGGGCTAACAATAATAAATACTTCAATCAGTAAACCTATAATAGTCTAATCTAGTTCAAAATCAAACGAAATAGCCAGCAATAGAATTAAAAATTAAAGAAGGGTGTGACGATTTCAGATTTTGTACTTTGTGTATTTTGTAACTGTAGTGGCCAAAAGCAAGATTTTATTAATGTAAGCGATAAGCATCTTATCTTACTATAAATAAAAACATTATTTTCTTAAGACAGTACTATATAAAGGCCACCTCGTTTACCACCATTGAGAGAGCTTCAAAATGTAGCTTCTTGATTCGATGATCTTAAACAAAACGGAGTCGTTACAGCTACTATATTACAATTAGATACATAATTTATGACATCAAAGAGATTCTGTTTAAACTAAAAATGAGAATTGCCGATTTAATCAGACATAAAAACCCAGCAGGACATGTATTTGTATGTTTGATTTGTTTTGCTATCAGTTTAAAATTATAGAAGGACCTAATACAAAACATTTACGTTTTATAATATAAAAAGATTTGTATTAAAAGTCACATTAAAATCTTAGATCAGCCAGTACGAATAAGCAGACAAATTGTTGAAATGGTTATTGCTGTTATAACCAGGTGCTACCGATAAAATTTTGTAAGAAGAAGGACTTGTGTCATTTATGTCGAAAATTATTATACCACCAGTTATAACAATAGTTAATAAGAAACTTTAATCGCCTCTAATTCTATCGTGTCAAATAAAGACAATAAATGATTTTATCTCTTTATTTTTTGATAGATTTTATACAGACTTTATTTTTTATATGTCCACGTCAATCCTTTTTTTTATCAAAGCTATTTTTACTAAATTGAATAGTTACATCTTACTAAAATTCAACATTCAATTAAGCTTTTCTTTAAGAACTACAATACATTCATATAGAGAGCCTAATAATAAACATTTTTTGGGGCTAATTATTTTTTAAAACAATATGTAAACACGACTTTTTTCTATTACTTAAAGGATCTAACTGAAAACTCAGTTATCATGTTACCAAATCGTATAACGTATAAGTCTCTATGTGGCATAGTTACCACAATGTCTAACTTACTATCATTCGTGATAATCAGTTGTTATCTTTGTCTCATTATTAATCAATTTTATAACTAAAATATGAAAAAAGTATGATATATTGTTATTTAGCATAATACGCGTAAAACAGCCAATGTGGTACATTGGCCTTTTTAAAGCGTTTTTAGAGAACAATAAATATAACAAAAACTAACGTATAAGGGCCATTGTGCAGTAAAAAAAATACTAGGATAAATATAAATAAAATACTACTGGTATATATATAGAGGATAGTTGATTTAGGTGACAAGCAAAGTTTCATTTTCTTCGGATGTACCAACATAAAATTATAGCAAATTTAAACTTTGGAAGTCTCTCCTGTAAAGTTGTGATTTCGCGCTTTGGCCCTTATACTTAGGAGCCATCGATATAACGTTACGGCGTATTTCTTTAGTTAGCCGTACATAACCAAATAACAATAATAATGAACGCCATGAGCTCTGCAGAAATAATAAAATAAATGCAAGTATAATCTGTCAAAATGTTTATTGTATATGAGAAGTACGCGCAGTAGACTTGCGCAGAACGCGTATTTTGATATCTGCACATAGACGCCCGCTCACACCGCACCGCTCCCCCGCGAGCCCGGTCACTACATTAAAGTACAGTCAAGTCAGTTCTTTAATATGAAATATGAATATAATATCATATGATAGCGTCATAGATTCAAAATGGTGTAGTAAAGCATATTTACCCCGTAATATTACAAATAATAATTAGTGTTTTAGTCTTAAGCAACATGCAAAACCAAGTTATGGATAAGTATTTTTTATATAAAATGGAGGTCTTCATAAATTAATTAAGTTAATAAATAAAATCTTCATCAATCCATATTCAATCAAAAAAAACATATTTGAAAAATACTTTATTACCATTTTATTTAAAACATGATTTAATGCATGCAAGAAAGCTAAAAAACGGCTTAAATAAAATTTGATACATAACAAAGCAATCATTTATAACAGTAAAATGCATTTTTGTTTACAATTAATTATATTCTTGTTTAAATCATATAATGTGAATTCGATTGTACTTATAAAGATATGTGGGTATGAATTTTTGTGTAAGCACGTAGCGCTCACACAAAGACACATTATGGTGAACTTTTATTTTTTTTACCTAATAAATGATTTAAATAATTAACCCAGTATATATATTTTTAATGTAGTCTTTAAGAAGTAAAAAAATTGCCAAATATTTTTTTATTATGCAATACGGCATAGTATATGAGCTTCCAAAGTGGGGAACGGAGTGTGTTAACACTAGGTTCCCTCTGCCTACCCTGCTATGAGCGGGATACAGCGTGAAGCTAATTTAATTTTTAACTTTTTTAATTTCATTTAATTTTAATTGCTTCTATGTGTCTCATAAGATTGAGTCAGCTACGCCATGTAAGCGTTCACGAAGCTCAGTTTGGGCACCTTTTCTTAAAACAACAAAATTCCTTGTTGTTTAGCGACGGTTGTAATTAACATGGCAGTATAAATTGCATGACAAATTGAAAGATATTTTTGAGTTTCGTTTCATTAATATCAATTCTCAATATCATGTCCGCGTTCATAGTGACAAGCGAGAAAATATGAATATCCATTTTTTATGTATTCAAAGCGACTTTTCACTGAATCTAGGATGGTCTACGAGAAAAACAATTAGTAAACAACTTTAATGTTCTCATTTCAATTCTGATTAGGGCAATAATAATTTATACGCATGGAAAATTGTTAAATTTCGTTATTCTATATTATATAAAAAATGATCCTGTATCAATGATGACTTTAATGATTATAGATATCTATTAAAAATCATAGATTAATTTTATTATACATTGAGGCCAGTCGTGGCGCAGCGGCACAAAGTGTGACTGCAAAACCGACTGGTTGTGGGCTCGATCCCCACCCGAGGAGATGAAATATTTACTTAAATTTATATTTCCATTTCTTCGCTCTGGTGTTGAGGCAAAGCGCGGCGTTGAATTCTGCCACTCAACACACAATGCCTCCAGAATTCGGCAGAAAGTGGGGAACGGAGTGTCCTAACACTAGGTCCCCTCTGCCTACCCTGCTGTGTGCTGGATACAGCATGAAGCTGATTTTATCATAGAAGAAATAAATCAATATGTTTTTTATCAATTATGTCATTTTATTACACACACACACACACACATACACAGACACACAACTTTATTTTTTATTTGCAATTCAAATGGCAAAGTCTGTACTAAGTCAATTCTTAATTAATTAATTTAGAACTTAATTAATTCTTAATTAATACATTACAATTTTAAAATTGCAACGAAGAAAATATCTAGAATGCTATTTTAAAGGACGAGTTCTTATTAAGACCAGACAGTATCAAATTACTGTCGTAAGCTTCGTCCAGGAAAAGTAGGTAGTTCAATAATTACAAATAGTGAGTAATGTACCATATAAAAACTTATAAGATATTTTATAATTAAAATATATATAAATAAAATATTATCTGAAATAGTAAATTATTATTCTTTGTTACTAACGCAAATGTTAGTTGGGTTCCGATTTTTCTAATTTATAAGACTGATTTTCTTACACAATCTCCACAAATTCTTACACTCAAAGAAATCAAATCTCAAGAAACTGAACTACAATTTTATTTTTGAAATATATCTGTTATAATTTGCACATTTGCATTTTGGCTTGTACAATAAAGCTCCATTTCAATATGGGAATTTAAAATATCAGCTATATGTACAGCTATATATGGCAGAACTTAACGCCGATTGGGAAATATAAAAAACTTCTTTCCCCGTTCCTATTCTCATATCATTATTTTTAATCTTTTCACTTATTATAGATAAATTGACTATTTTGTATTTATTTTTCTTTACAAGGATTATTTATTTTACTGGTAAAACAAATAAGTCACCAGCAATGATTGATTTTTTGAATTCCTAAAGAGGTTTTAAAGGACCTATTATGAATCCAAATATTTTCAAATTAATTAAAATTATATCAATAATAATCTTCCTTTTATTTTAATTATATAAAAAAAACATTTAATTTGTAGAATTGTAAAGGTTCACTGATTCACCCTTGTCTATGTGGACTCATTATTATAGCCTCAAAACTACATGGGAGTATTATCGGGGTCCATTGGGATAAGCATAAATATATAATTCAGTGATGCAGTGGAAATCTGTTTGCATGTGAGTAAAAAACTGCAAAACAAGATTAATACAACGTAATACTTTATAAAGCCAATTATAAAGTATCATTTCAGTTTTTAGTTTTCAGCCAAGCTACAAATATTTTTTTCCTCGTTAAGTTGTTTTTGTAAGCTTTCACACCCTGTTGGTTGTTAAAATCCAATGATTTATGTTGTTCTTGAATAAGAAATAAAGATAGTTATCTATAGTTATCCAATTTATATTATAGTGGCACAACGATGTGATTGTAACGTGACGGTTGTTGTTCAATCTCCATACGGAGAAATTAATCATTCTTTATATATTAATTTCTTTGCTATGGCACCAAGGCAAAATCAAAAAAAGAAATCGACAAAAAAAAGTGGGGAACGGTCTAGGTACCCTCCGCTTACTGTATTATGCGGGATATAACGTGAAGCTTATTTGATTCTGTATTTATGTATTATGAAGTGACATATTCAATTTAAATAATTTTATACTTACCAAACGGTTTGCTCTACAATTAGATTCACCATTATACCTTCAATCATTGTGTAACTATTCTTGCTAATTTGGTAGAGTGGATGGTAGTTATATATAGTTTGTAAAACGGACGACATATATTAAATAATTCGTATTTTTTTTGCTAAACGGCTGCTCTACAATTAGATTCACTATACCTTCAATCAGAGTGTGACTACCTTTATAAATTACCAAAATGGGTCTAGGGTAATATTTATAAGTCTGTTCATAAAAATAATAAAACAAAAATAAATAAAAAGATTTGTATTAAAATAAAATGACCAACTGGTCATTTTATTGTTGCTCTATAATTAGATTCATTATTTAATCTTCAAACATAATGTAAGTAATGTAAATATAAAAGATTATGAAAAACGTCGTCCATTTTGGACGACGTTCTTTAAATATTTGGTAATTTTGTTGTTCATTTCATAGAAAAATATTGTTAAAGTACCTTATTGACTGATTTTGTGACAAATTTTATGTATTAAGCTACTCCAATATTAATAATTATAATATTTAAATAGAAAAAAAAACTCCTAAATAATAATGCTGTCCATAGTCGACAAACGATATAATAGCCTTCCCCTGTTTTCGCTCATTTAGATATTGATGATTGATTGGTTTGAAAAAATACTAATATTTAGAAACTCCAAAATTTGTCCGTTCTATAATGACGCCGTGGCGCATCAGCACAAAGGGTAAAATAAACGAGACAGGTCGTGGGTTCGATTTCCATTTGTGAAATATTTCATATTTCCATTTGCTTCGCTCTGGTGCCGAGGCAATGCGCGGCGTTGAGTTCCAACGCCACTCACTCAACACGCAATACCTCCAGAATTCGGCTCTCTTTTTAATCGAATCTTTTCAATTTAGGCTGTCTTTCTGTCTACCCTGCTACTTGTGGGAGGGAATAAGATAGACAAAATAGTAATTTTATTTATCACTACAACATGGTTTTACATACAGAATTTAATATCGTTACACGAACAGCAGCATCGGACCTCATTCGTCACATTACGCGAGTCCCGCGGGCCTCGTGCGTTTGTTTCGCTCTAACAAGATTGGGCCTTCATTGCCAACACTAGCCTACTACGTGTTGGGTATATCACTTTATATATAGATATTTATTAACATTCACTCTGCTTTATCTGTCTATATTACTTTCGCAATATCTTATAATATAAGAAAAATTATTCCAAATAATATTATCATGTCTTCAACTTTTACTTACGAGAATTAAAATATTTTTTATATATGCAGGTGTCTTTTTAAACCTATTTAACGTTAAAATACGCTACGCACGAACATTTTCTCTAACAGTTCATTTAATTATTGATAATAGTTTCTTTTAGTTATTTAATAAATTTAGTTAACGTAAAAAATATATAATAAAATTAAATTAAATCAACAAATCAACTTTACGCTGTTTGCCGCATCTACCAGTGTTAAATTCTCACTTCGTTCCCCATTTTCTGATTCCCAAATTCCTTTGTCATTGCGTCTTGAATGGCGGAACTCTACGCCAAGCTCTTGTCATGGTGCCAGAGCGAAGAAATTAAAATAATAATAAATAATAATTAATTTCCTCGAGTAGGAATTGAACTCACAACCATCGCGTCACAGTCACACCCTTGTGTTCCTCTTTTTTTCTAAATACAACAATATTCAGAATTTAATATAACAATATTTGGAAACAAATAATCCCATAAAATAAACGTATAATATGTATATAATATTTTTTGGAATATATTAGAAAACAGTATTACACGCGCTGTACGCTTGCTCCCTTTATCCTTATGGTAATATCAAATGATGTTTTGGGTAACTTTAAATTGGTATGGGAACAATGAAGGACATTATATTCTGTCACCGTTTCGCGACAGTAGAAGGGTTAAACAAAAAAATATTAAAGGAATTTTCATTACATTTTTAAATAAATCAGCATCACGCTGTATCCCGCACACAACAGGGTAGGCAGAGGGAACCTAATGTCCACTTTCCACTTTCCACCGAATTTTGGAGACATTGCGTATTGAGTGATGGAACTCAACGCAGCGCTTTGCCTAAACACCAGAGCGAAGAAATGGAAATATAAATAAAATATTAAAATATTTCATTTCCTCTTGTGGAGATCGAATCCACAACCAGTCGCGTTTACAGTCAAACTTTGTGCTCCTTCGCCACGAATGGCAACCATTTTTAACTACTTTGTAATTTATTAAATTTTAATAATGACCAAGTGTTAAAGTAAATTGATCTGTTTTGAAAAAACTAAAATGTTATTTTATATATTTTTATAAGACAAAATGAAGAAACCTAAGCACTTGTTATGTTATTAGTAGTTATATTAAACTTAGATACATACAAGTTCCAAGTTTGGGCGGAAGTTATATAACTTCCGCCTAATTATCTGAAGTATCTAATTATCTGAAGAGAATAAGACAATGCAAAAACTTTATATAAAAACAAGACAGGCCATTTTCCTTTTTTTATTACCTAGTGTCAAAACACTTCATCAAGAGAAGACGGTAGAACTGAACGCCGTATCTATCTACCATATAGGAAGAAATAAAAAATAATAATTCCCATAGGTGAGAAAACCCAACTGTTTACAATTAGTCCCACTGCGCCATGATGATTCTTTTTATTTTATCATGAAAATTGAAAGTAATAAGTGTATGAAGGTTAGACTCCCCCTCGAGAAAAAGAAGAAGAAGAAGCGCGGCGTTAATCTCTGCCACTCAACACGCAATGCCTCCAGAATTCGGCGGAATGAGATGTCTTAATGGGAACAGAGTATCTTAACACAGATTCCCAGATTTCTTCTGTGTACCCTACTATATGCGGGATACAGCGTGAAGCTATAAAATAGCATATATTTTACTTAATATAATATAATCCAAAAATAATGGCATGTTGTAGGTAAAATTAATTTTACAAGTCCCAAGCCCAACCACAACATTACGGCCTCGATAGTTTAATAACTTAACGTCAATATCGCTGAATATGAATTTGCATATCTATTGTATCTTTGAATAAACTTAACCTATTGAAATAAGGAATATTAGTTGTATAGAAAAATAACAAAGTATTATTATATGGGAAAATTATATTGTCATAAAAGCTACCGTGTTTCGTAAAAACATATTTTAAAAATAATTAGTAAAGTAACCTTTTTTTTAATGCTTCACGCTGTAATCCGCACACAGCAGGGTAGACAGAGGGAACCTAGTGTTAAGACACTCCGCTCCGAAGTGAAAATATACATTTTAATAAATATTTCATTTCCTCGAGTGGGGATCGAACCCACAACCGCTGCGTTACAGTCACATCCTTGTGCCCCTGTGCCACGACGGCCTCTAATAAGCAACTAAATTGAAATTATTTAAATTTCAATATAAAATTCATTCAAATCAATTTACTAAGAATATTCGGTGAGCTTCTTGGACGAATAACCGAATATTAGGCAAAAAGGACATACCGTCTGAAAATCATTCAGCCGCTTCACTTCACTTTTATGAATTGTTTCCAAGAGATAACTAGAAAAACATATCGTTGTAGAGAGGCAAAGAAATGCAATTTCACTAGTTGCGCTACGCAACTACTGAACAAAAGCGTGTTTCGTTGTAATGCTACTCCTTCTAGACCGTTAAACCTACAGCTACAGCTCTGAAATCTGCAGGAATGTTGTGGTGACACGGTGATCCCAGCGAAGTAATTTGGTGATAATTGCAATTACAATTTTTGAGTAAATGGTCAAAATGCGTCCCATAGAGTTACGCTGTGGATCATTTTGAAATTCTGGCGCATGGATTGAATTTTGACTAACCTCACCGACGTGCGTGTCGACAAAACAGAAAATTTCGCAAAAAAATCGTAAAATTTTGCGCAACATAGCTTCGCTCAGCTAACATGTTTAAAAATATTAATAATATTTCCATATATACATTACATATAATAAAATGTAACAGATCGCCAGTCGTAGCGCAGTGGCACAAGTGTGAGACTGTAAACGCGACTGGTTCGATTTTTAAAGCTTATTAAATATTTATTTAAATTTATGTTTTCATTTCCTTGCAAAGCGCAGCGTTGAGTTTCGCCTCTGAAAACGCAGTAGAAAGTGGGGAACTGAAGTGTTTTAATGAGAACAGATTGTCTTAACTTTGGGTTTCCAGGTTCTACAAAATATTTTTTTATATATTTTTTAAAATATATTTTGATAAAATACAATAGTGAAAACTACATTTTAAATCAGTTGCAATTAACGTGCAATAACGCATAGACCAATACACAATCTCTTAAAAAATTATTGTTCTAAGTTCTATTACATTGTGGATGTTCTTTTATATCTTTCGTCTACTGACAGCGATCAGTTACAAATAATTATAAGTATGTGTAAGTCAACTTTACGCTGAACCCCACATACAGCTCCAGTTCAAGCGGGCGAATCCACGAACGGGTCGTTAGTATTATTTTATTTCATACCCGAATTCATAGTGACAAGTGAGAAAATATACATATATTTCCATTTTTTTTCTATATACAGGGCGGGTGTTTTTAAGACTGGAATGGTCTATAAGAAAAAACATGTAAACTACTTTAACGTTCCACTTTTAATTCTGATTAGACCAATAAATTAAACGTATGGAATATGGTTAAATTTCGTTATATACATCCGGTTCATTTAATGATTTAAATCAATATGTTTTATTGATCTCACTATAACTTTATTTTTTATTTTCAATTAAACATTATATATACAGCCGAATATAAGAAGCCGAACCGAATACCCAATAGTAACCGAATATTTCTGCAAGTCTACTTATCAATAATCTACATATATTAAGTACCTACTGAACAAAACTTAATAATGAAATAGATGAAACAACGGTATTATCGAATCATAGCACTGCGACCAAATCTCAAAAGTTGACAAGACGGCGCTCGAGGAGGAGCAGTTAGCTGAACTCCGCTACGCCGTTATCGCAAGCACTCTTTGTCTCCCTCGGAGGACTCTACTGACTACGTGACTCGGACGCCCGCCAACTGCATCGCCTTCTCAAACTTTACAAATCTTAAATTGAAAGTGGGAACTTTTAATTTCATTGGATACTATTACAAATTCGTTAATTTCGTTTGAATTCTTTTAAGTAGATGTATTATAGATGTAGACCTACTGGTACATTTCCTAAAATATGTTCTTATTATTTTATTTTGACATCTCCATGCCGTAAGTATTAAGTGGTATGAATACGTTCTTCAATTTTAGCAACAAAGATATCGATATCGATATTTTTTTTATTTATACAGACTACAACAATAGATTACATATTTAAGTAAGAAAATTTGTCTCTCAAAAATCACAGAAATCGGAATGCATCTAACATCTGCAGTAGTAACATAGAATAAAAACATACAATTTAAACTTTTATTTTTTTTATAACATTTATATTTAACATTTCATTTGATTTAACATTTCGTTTTTTTTATATTACTCACTATTTATAATAATTATTGAAGTCCTTTCATTTCTTGGGCGAAGCTTACGAAAGTAATTTGATACTGTCTGGGCTTAATAAGAACTTGTCCTTTGAAATGGAAGTCTAGAAGTCTTTAAGTATATATACTAATTAATTAAGAAATATTTTAATACAGACTTTGTTACGTAATTAGACTAAATACATAATCACTACGTTATAACAGTAAATACATTATTAATTTTTACTATTGGAGAACAGTTCAGATCTACTGGACGGATTTCAGTACTTTTTTTTATTTTGTAGCTTTTAGCACTGCTGCTTCAGACCTAAAAGCTACAAGATTTTAGTTTATCTAAACTCTAATAATTATATATCTCGTCAATAGCTCGTCTTATATACAATGACTCAGTATGGTGGACAATTTTTGCTGACAAATAAAAATCTTTAAAAATTGAGGTTATCATGGCGTAATGGGACAGTTTGCTATGGCCATGTTTGTGAGTTTGAGGCAGCGGAGGCGTTATTATTTTATTTCCCCTTAACGTATGACAAAGCATGACGTTAAACTCCGTTGCTTGACATACAATAACTTGAATTCGGTTCACGATCAGAGAAGGAAGTGCCTTGACACTAAATTTACTTTTCCTGCTGCACATTTAAGTGACAATTGGTAGTAAATATAAGTAGCAAAGCAAGGATTATGAAGTGAAGTTAATTGATCAATCTAGTTTATTAAGTTAATGAACATACAAATAATATTCATCCCTTATACACAGCCCTTTCATAAAATTATTGTCTTCATACTTCTTATTTATTCTGTTCTACTAACAGGTGATGTTTTGATTAAAATCTTGTTTTTAAAAAGGTTTTCTCAATTAATATTATTATATAATTACTATACTTATTATTTAAGCAAATAATAACTTATGCTACTCAACACGCAATGCCTCCAGAATTCAGGCAGAAAGTGGGGAACGTAACGAAGTGTTTTAACACTATGTTCCCTCTGCCTACCCTGCTGTGTGCGGGATACAGCGTGAAGCTGATCTATTTTCATTTTATTGTAACGAGCCCACGCGTCGGATAGTATAGGGAAGAAACTGCCCATGTTTTATTTTTATACTGTCTCTATTAAAGATAATAATGTGTGTTTTTGTTTTATCTTGCGTTATTTTGAATTCCGAATTTTTTTAAGGTGTTATTCCACACTTAGGAAGGAAAAATACTAGTATAATAATATAATTATTTAGAAAACATATATATATATATATATATATATATATATATATATATATATATATATATATATATATATATATATATATAGGCCGGTCGTGGCGCAGCGGCACGAGGTGTGACTGCAAAACCGACTGGTTGTGGGTTCGATCCCCACTCGAGGAGATGAAATATTTACTTAAATTTATATTTCCATTTCTTCGCTCTGGTGTCGAGGTTAAGCGCGGCGTTGAGTTCTGCCACTTAACACGCAATGCCTCCAGAATTCGGCAGAAAGTGGGGAACGGAGTGTCTTAACTCTAGGTTCCCTCTGCCTACCCTGCTGTGTGCGGGATATAGCGTGAAGCTAATTTATTTTTTTAATTTAATTTAATTTTATATATATATATATATATATATATATAAATAAATGCAGTTTAATAATATGTTTTGCTTTACAAATGGGTCAAATTAAGTTTACAAAACTCTAACTACATGTACACTAACTAGCACGGCAAGTTAAATTAAGCTTGTTAAAACATGTTATTATTTATTGATGTCAAATAACTTAACTTTATGATCCCTGCTATGCTTATATTTACTACCAATTGTCACTTAAAAGTGCAGCAGGAAAAGATAATCTAGTAACGGAGTTTAACGTCGTTCTTAATCATACGTTAAGGGGAAATATAATAATAACGTCTCCGAGTTAAGATCAACTCACAAACATAGTCATAGCAAACTATCCTATTACACCATGATGACCTCAATTTTTAACCTTACTGAGAGAAATATTGTATATAAGTGGATATACAATATCTATAATTTTTAGAGTTTAGATATAATAAAATCTGTAGGTTCTTGGTCTGAAGCAGTAGTTCTAAAAGCTACAAAATAAAAAAGTTTTGTTGAAATCCGTCCCGTAGATCTGAACTGTTTTACAATACTAAAAATAATTATGTATTTACTCGTATAACGCAGCAATGTCTGTACAAAATCATTTCTTAATTAAATAATACATTTTAACTTTAAAACAGCGACAAAGAACATATCTAGACTTCTATTTCAAAGGACAAGTTTTTATTAAGACAAGACAGTATCAAATTACTGTCCCGTACCGTACTATCAATAATTAATATAAACAGTGAGTAATATCCCATATAAAAATATAAAATGTTTTATAATTAAAATAAATGTATAAAAAAAATATAAGTTAAAGTGTATATTCTATTCTGATTTTTGAGAGACAAATTTTCTTACATAATCCTCACCAACTCTTACAGAAATCAAATGTCAATTATGGATAAATAAAAAGCAACGTTTGGTTTTGCTGTCAAACGATATCTTTGTTGCTAAAATTGAATACGTTCTTCATGCCACTCAATACTTACAGCATGGAGATGTGTCAAAATAAAATAATATGAATATATTTTAGGAAATGTACCAGTCTACATCTACATCTACTTAAAAGAATTCAAACGCTAACGAAATTGCAATAGTATCCAATGAAATTAAAAGTTCCCACTTTCAATTTAAGATTTGTAAAGTTTGAGAAGGCGATGCAGTTGGCGGGCGTCCGAGTCACGTAGTCGGTAGAGTCCTCCGAGGGAGACAAAGAGTGCTTGCGATAACGGCGTAGCGGAGTTCAGCTAACTGCTCCTCCTCGAGCGCCGTCTTGCCAACTTTTGAGATTTGGTCGCAGTGCTATGATTCGATAATACCGTTGTTTTATCTGTTTCATTACTAAGTTTGGTTAGTGAGGTACTTAATGTACTAGTAGTTTAGTGGTGAGTAGACTTGCAAAGAATGTTAGGGATTCAGTGTAAAGCTGATTTACTCATACATATAATTATTTGTAGCTGATCGCTGTCAGTACATGGAAGATATAAGAGAAAATCCACAATGTCATAGAACTCAAGCCACGTCAGCCGCAGAAGGTTAAGTAACTTCCATTTTTATGCTTGAAGCTTAGTTTATAATCTATCCTGCTTTGTGTGGTAAAAATAATGTAATTAAAATGAAGTAAAACTAGTTTTCTTTTTGCTTAAGTTGGCATAAGCAAAGAAATATAATAAGAGAGAGCTTTTAGAAAAAATATATATTTAAGATAGTTTTATTAATAATTTTTTAATTTTTTTAATTTTATTATTTAAGTAAAATTTAATGTAGGCATTTCTTTATTTAATGCTTAAAAAAATAAACAATTTAATTAAGTAAAATAATATTAAACAGAGAGACTCTCCATTTACAAAACATAAAGAAATTATAATTGTTAAGACAACTTGTAATGTTCGGATAAGTATTTAAATTAATTTAACAATTAGGTGGATGTAAGAAAGGAAAGCTGAACAGTGCCTTAAGCTAAGAAATTGGAATGAAACAATTAAGAAAGGGGCGTGTGTGATGTTACTTTGGCTCTTATAATTTATTTTGTTGTCATTAGATTTCAACATTGAGGCCAGTCCTGGTGTAGCGGCACAGAGTGTGATTGTAAAATCGACTGGTTGTGGGTTCGATCCCTACTCGAGGAAATAAAATATTTACTTACATTTATATTTTCATTTCTTCGCTCTGGTGTCGAGGCACAGCGCGGCGTTGAGTTCCGCCACTCAAAACGCAATGCCTCCAGAACTCGGCGGAAAGTGGGGAACGGTGTATTTTAACACTAAGTTCCCTCTGCCTACCCTGATGTGTGCGGGATACAGCGTGAAGCAAATTTTTTTTTTTTTAATTTCAACATAAAATATCTACTTACATACTTATTCTTGAATAATTGAGTAAATAATTGTACCTTGACGTCCATAGAGTGTAATGTAAATGTATATTTATACTTCTTCATTTGTAATTTGTTTGCTAGTTTGTACTAACAATCATATTTTCTGTTACATTTTGAATAAGTCCTAATGTTTTGAAAAAAATGTCCGTAAATTGAAATTCACTTCAATTTCACAATCAGTAAAAACAACGTTCACACAACTGCGCTACAATTGCCTAAATTATCGTAGATTAAGTTTTTATACCTAAAACTTTTCATGTTTATACATTTCTAAGGCTGTAAATTATAGGCATATAACCGAACCTTCCTCACAGCAATTGATTTTTTAGTTATTAGTTATTAATGTCTTTGTGACGCTTATACGTAACATATTAGTCGATATTTCTATATGTGATCTTTGTAGGTGGAAAAAATATTTAAAAAAAATCTGACCTAACGATGTATTATCAACTATCGGCCCCGGGCGGCTACGTTTAAGTTTATGTTTAAGTGTATGTAAGAAAAAATCGGCCAAGCGCAAGTCGGGCTCGCCTACTGAGGGTTCACCTATCCCTATTCTGGAATAGAAGTACCCTATTAATTTTAATTCCCTTTATAGTATCGAAATACGCGGTTTTTGCTTATATAAACGGCCATATCATTTTTAAGTAAATGTAGAATATATTTTTTTTTAGGAAACTGTGGGACCGTAGATCTATCTATGCATTTGGTTTGAATTTCAACTCGACATCTTCAAGTGTTCCTGAGATAAAGGCTCTTGACACTTAAAAAACACATTTATGTTGATATCACAGACAGATCTTTTAATTTTATTTAATATATAGGTGTATAAATATAGGTAAACAGTATTTTAAGTTTTGTTATAGTTTCACGCTTTATTTACTATCCCACGTATACAGTGGGAATCTAATGTTAAGACATGCTTTCTCTACTTTCCGCGCAATTTTCGAGGCATCGCGTATTAAGTGCCGGAGCTCAACGCCATTTTTCGCCTTATTAGCAAAGCGAAGAAAAGAAAATATTAATAAAATATAGTTCGTTCTCCAGAGTGGCAAGTAAAACCACAACCGTCGCCCTTAAAGTGCAAGCTTGTGCTTGTGCCACTGTGCCACGACGGCCTCATTAAGTAATTTAAAAAATGTATTTAAATAAAAATATTTAAGTATACAGGGTAGGCAGAGGGAACCTAGTGTTAAGACACTCCGTTCCCCACTTTCTGCCGGATTCTGGAGGTATTGCGTGTTGAGTGGCAGAACTCAACGCCGCCATTTGTCTCGACACCAGAGTGAAAAAATGGAAATATAAATTTAAATAAATATTTCATCTCATACGAGTGGGGATCGAACCCACAACCAGTCGGTTTGCAGTCGCACTTTGTGCCCCTACACTTCGACTGTCGTCCCTACACATATATTTATTGCCTTTATAAGAAATTCGATCCTAAAAGATCGTGCCATCACAGGCTTTGAATTATTATATTGTTAGCAAACTCGCGTAAAAGAGGGTAGATTTAGGTGAGAATAATTATAAAAGCAGTGGAATTGTGTCAATCGGGGGCACTCGCTTGTAAGTGACGGCCCCTATTGGAAGGAAACTAGTGTGAAATATTGTTAGTAGGTGATACATATCACTTATTGCAATTACATAGTATCTCTTTCAAAATAGTTTAGAATCATATAGACGATATGTGTTTTTATCATGTTTTTTTTAAAAACGTTACCCGCTTCCGATTTCTAACAATATTATATTTATTAAACCTTTGGTATGTATTGCCATTTTTTTTATTTTTAACTTTTATTCAAGGTACGTACTGTTATAAACTTTATGGACAAACTTAATATGTAGGTACACTTAAAAAATTTGACACATTTACTTGGAAGCCTAGATAGATTATTACACTTAAATATTAACCATTTCCAGCAATATGAAATGTTAAACTAATGTCGGGTGAAATAACAAATTAGAATCATATTTTGTAATTATTTTTTTTACTTTTGATTCTACTTATAATTCCAGATTATAATATTATTGTATATCAGGAGTACTCAGCTTTACACGGTTTCCCGTATGTAGACAGAGGATGCCTATCGTTAAGACACTCGGCTTCCCACTTGACGCCGAATTCTGGAGGCATTGCGTGTTGAGACTCAACGTCACGCTTTGCCTCGACACCAAAGCGAAGAAATTAAATATTAAATATTTCATTTCCTCGAATGGAAATTGAGCCTATAACGTGCCACGTTTACAGTGACATGCTTGTGCCCTGCGTGCGACTGCGCTACAACTGGCCTGTATATACAATTACAATACTTTATAGCAAAATTTCCCTCGACTACTATCGAATGAATCCAGGTGCAGTCATTTGTGGTTTTATTTTTATTCAACCGAAAATGACGCTGTCTTAATATAACCGTTAATCGGAAGCAAAATCAAATGGTATCCACTGCAGTACAGTGATATCAAGGAATATTATGTGGATATTTAGAAATACCGCCATATATATTATTATAAGAAAATTATGCCAACACTAATATACATAATTTTTGAACTCAAATAAAAATGGCTTCCTTAATAATATCTGAAAATAACGATTTGATCAAAATGAACTTCCATATAAAATTAATGTTATGTCGCGTCGGTGGCATTCCAATTTACATAATATCATAAGTTTGTTTTTTCCTTACTACATGAACATCAATGCTCTTATCTTGTCGAGCCCCGAACGACATGTTTTACGATAGATAAGACATGGAGTATAATAAAAAGTATGACATCAAAAGTCCCATCGTTTTTGTTGAGGAGCACCTGTGGAAAATGTAACATAAAAAGTACAATGAAAGGTTATATATAAACACAAAAAAACATGAAAATATTAATATAATTTTTATTCTATTATCTACAGCTATGCGGCGTTGAGTTCTGCCACTCAACACGCAATGCCTCCAGAATTTGACAGAAAGTGGGAAACGGAGTGTCTTAACACTAGGTTCCCTCTGCCTACCCTGCTGTGTGCGGGATATAGCGTGAAGCTAATTTAATTTTATTTATTTTATCTACAGCTATTAAGTTTTAATAGCAATAGAAAACGACAAAACTACCCTCAAAAACGACTAAAATTCAAATCTTAATAAAACTTTGATACCTTATCCTAATTTGCATTGTGGAGGACAAGGAGTAATCCTACGGGCACGCTCTAAGATAAACCGGGGGCAGCCGTAAATCTGACAAGATTAATGGCATCCTGACCTTTGTACCACCTCCGACAAGCCGCCGATTACTCATGCATACACACACTGATTCGCCGATAGATACGTATATTGCCTTGAATATTAGGAAAAACATTTAGTTATATGAAGGTGACATTTAACTTTTTTATATGTGGATAGGTTGTATTTGAAACAAATGGATGACTTGTTATGTTATGGAAACGAAATATTATGAAATACATATATTATATTATGTATGTTATGTTGTTGTAGGGGGCCAGTCGTGGCGCAGGAGCACAAAGCGTGACTGTAAAACCGACTGGTTGTGGGTTCGACCCCCACTCGAGGAGATGAAATATTTACTTAAATTTATATTCCCGTTTCTTCGCTCTGGTGTCGACGCAAAGCGTGGCGTTGAGTCCTGCCACTCAACACGAAATGACTCCAGAATTCGCCAGAAAGTGGAGAACGGAGTGTCTTAACACTAGGTTCCCTCTGTCTACCCTGCTGTGTGCGGGATACACAGCGTGAAGCTGATTTTATTTTTTTGTAATGTGTTTTTAACAGTGCAATATTAACTTTATTAATTGACATTATAAAATCACTTTAACTGCGTTAAGAGCTGTCCACGGTCTAGATAGTTAATATATATTTTTTATTTTCATTTGAAATTATATTACTATAACACAATAACAAAAAGCGTCGCTAATTCATTACAGCGTGTACATAAACGTATCAAGAGGTAATAAAATAAATCATAATAACGTTACACTCGAATTAGGGTTCCAAATGTTGATGAAAACATAGTACATTCGTAATAAATGTGTTAACACTGGCAAGTACCCTAAAATATTTTACTTTTCAGTCAAATACGGCTCGCTCTCAGGAAATATTAAAATCAAGTTGCATTTGCTTGATTGCCACGCATTGAATGGGTTGAATATGAAATTGGGAAAATATTTCAGTAATATTTTATGTATTTATTTAAAAAAAATCTAGTTTATATTAATAGTAACGGCCAATACGTGGCGTCGCTGCATTTGCCGACAGATTGATTATGTAACTTATACATTCAATAATTTTTCCATAATTATGAGAAAGTTCAATCTCTACATGGCTGCCTGAGAAGATGTCACCAGCGACCCAGGACACACACAAATAAAACACATGTGTAAACACAGCCTTCAATTATTTTATTTTCACATTTTGTCGAAAAGTATACGTCCAATTATGCTTTAAAAGCCGAAGCTTATATTCATTAAATTTCCTGGATGATAGAATAAGTTTCACCCGTAGGGCGCCCGAAAGGTGCGCGCTTGCGCGCTGCAGTTTAGAAATAATACGATATAAATCAAAAATATAAAGCTTTCATTGCAAATTTAGCATATTTATTTCAATGATCAACTAATCAATTTTAATAAAATATGTTAAAAATCAACTTAAAAGTGGACGTCCCCATAAGTGCACACCACAAGATCACGCTAGTTTAGTCACATAAATCACACTTTTAGATCCCAGTTCCAAAATATGATGTACATTTATCATGCCATTATTCAGTACTAGTGCTGCACTAGATCCAATGGTCACCAATAGTCTTTTTATAGTCTTTCTTACAACTAGAACATATCCACATATTTTTCTTATTTTTTAGTGGGTGGTTTTTTTTTATATTTTGTAGAATTTCTTGTCTATCTTGTTCTTAGAAGCTTATTATTAGGAGAGTACGCACGCGCACTTTTGCTGCACGCACTCTTGTAAAATGATAGTTACTTGTATAAGCTACATTTGTTTAAAACAAAACACCAAAATATTGCCTCCAAAATTTAATGATTTTTTGCGAAATTTCTACGATAGCATTTTATTCCGGTAGCACACAAAACATAATTAGTGCGATTCGCTATCCATCTTTGCAAATATCAGATATCAGTAGGTACTCTTGGGGACCGCGCACACCGGTCACCTTACCCAAAGTTTCAATATCTTTGTCAAATAAAAAACATTGAAATATCACGTTGCGATCTTTAATTATTTTTAGTTACAAAATGCCTTATTATGATTTATTTAAAAAAATAAATGTCGGTGTCGCGGCCTTTATTTTAAAACTAATGATATTGAATGTTTTTGTAGTATAATGTAGGTACTTATATATATTTTCCAACGAACGGACGAACGGACAGACGATTATGGATGAAATAAACGAACAAACAATTTTTTTCACTTTATTATATTAGTATAGATGGCACGTTTTTAACAAAATATCATTATTACCATTTGAAGAGATATCAGAAATGATATGTCCGTTTAATCCGAAGATTCCACATTTTCTTGTAAACATCATCGACGTGAGTGTTAATTTCATTATTAACTAGGTACCCAAACACGGCTTCGTCCGCTCATAATATTATAGCCAAATTACAAAATCTTTACATAATTTGTAGCCTATGGTGTTCTAATATACATATAACCAACATTACTGTAAAGTTTCATCAAAATCCGTACATTAGCTTTTGCGTGAAAGTGAAACAAACATCCAACCTCACAAACTTTTACATTTATAATATTAATAGAATTAATATATCCTATCAATACATACTGCCTAAACATTTATATGTACATTAAATCAGCTTCACACTGTATCCCGCACACAGCAAGGTAGGCAGAGGGAACCTAGTGTTAAGACACTCCATTCCCCACTTTCTCCCGAATTCTGGAGGCATTGCGTGTTGAGTGGCAGAATTCAACGCCGCGCTTATCCTCGACACCAGAGCGAACCAATGGAAATATAAATTTAGGTAAATATTTCATCTCCTCGAGTGGGGATCGAACCCACAACCAGTCGGTTTTACAGTCACACCTCGTGCAGCTGCGCCACGACTGGTATATATACATACATTTACTCGTAAGTAATAATTGAGTGTTTTAACCACTATTGCTTTAACAAAAAATCGAGCCAAAACCGTTGCTTCCGTACCTTTAAGTTGGACAAAAGTTAAATTAAGCGAATTGATTGCCCTCATTTACGCGGAATAACGGCAAAAGAACAAATTGATGCAATCCAGGATTTGCATTTTACATTGAATGCACTTTATGTTAGTTTTTATTTATTTACAACTACTGAACTCCCGCAACTTCATTTATACGGTAAGACCTGTGTTAATCTGTTTTTATTTACCACCATTTATAATATAACAAAACAGTTAAAAATGTGTCTGCTTATAAAATATTTAAGAAAAAAAAACATTTAGAGTGACGAAAAAATTAAAAAAGTAATAATTGACCACACCCGGTGTAGAACAATAGTATTCCAGCTATACTAATTGAATTAATGAATTGCTTTAACAAAAGTCAGCGTTAAAAGTTCAAAAGAACGTGGTAAATAGTGCCGTAGTCAGTATTGTTTTCTGGGCAACTTTATAAGAAAAATAAAAATCATTGACAGATGAGGTCATTGTATCAAAGTAGTTTTTGACTGTAATTTTGATGGTTATGGATTTAATCTCTGTTCGGGAAATAATAACATTTTTATTTCTTTTTATTTCCTCATTCCGTTATGATAAAGTATCGCGTTGAGTTACAATTCAACATGTGGTTTTTTTAATAAGTTAGACGCCGTACCCCGCACATAGTAAGATAGGCAGATGGAACTTGGGAATCTACAGTTAAGAGAGGAAGCACTTCGTTCCATTAACATCCCGTTCCCCACTTTCCACCAAATTCTTGAGGCATTGCGTCTTGAGTAACGAAACTCAACGCTGAGCTTTTGCCTTGGTGCCAGAGCGAAGAATTGAAAATATTAATAAATAATTATGAATTCCCTCGAGTGGGGATTGAACCCACAACCGTCGCGTTACAGTCACACACTTGTGCTTCTGGGCCACGGCGGCCTCAATATATTACGATAGGTATTATTATCTGAGTGTAAGCTTATATTGTAAATTGTTTATTAGTCCGTTCTACATTCACTGGTGGTAATCCCCTCCTTTGCGGTAGGTAATGATAGTAAGCTAAAGACGGCGTAGACGTGCGGTTGGAGCGTGCCTATGTTTGTACCTACATGTCGTACTTAGCTTATTGTATGTTTCAATTCCCTTATGTAAATCATTTTATAATATTAATAAAAACTCAACTTTATTAACTTAAAATGCAACATTTTATGATTAATTTTAGAAGGTGTAATTGACAAGAACTTAAGAAAAAAAAGGGAAAGATGATGAGGAGAAAAAAAAGGAGAGATGATCAGATATTAGGCCGTTATACTTTTTTTCTATACAATATTTTTAGGTCTGATATTTAACCCTTTTCGAAACTATACTACTGATTTTTAAAACATTTTTAACGTGTTATTCCACACTTAGGAAAGAAAATAACAAAGAAAATGGAATAACACTTTAAAAATATTTAAAAAATAGTTTCTCTCTTGCCAAACGATAATTCTTAGTAATTATCTTTGGGTAGCGGAAATTTCTCCCTACAGAGATGCTTACAATATAAATAAGTTGTAACAAGCGTATAAAAATTTCGACGTAGCTTGGCGAGAACGCATGGCTTAGTGGTCAGAGCGCCTGGTCGGTTTCCAGGAGGCGCGGGTTCGAGTCCCGCTGCGTTCAAATTTCTATACGTTTTCTAAATAAGTATTTATACTACTGATTTACAAATTTATGCACCGCCGTTTTCGGTACCTTACTGTAATGAGCTTATGCGTCGAATAGTGTGTAAGGGGTGGTCGCAAGTAGCCTAGGGGTGCACACAGGGAAGAAAATATCCAGGACACCACCTCAGTAAAATGGTTATATTTTCATTACTTCTATTGAAAATAATGTGTGTTTTTGTATTATTTTGCGTTATTTTAGGTAATTTGAATTTATTAACATATATTATATTCATTTATTCTAAAAATAAAAATAAAAAAAATTGTATTTTTTTATGTAAAGAATAGCAAACACTTTATAAAGACTACTTCTCATCATATTCGGAAAACGGAAAATGATACAGGAAACTTCGTTTAAATGGCAGACTCTAATCACACGGAAGGTAGAGTAAATAAAGTGAACAAGAAATGCTCTGTTTGTTGTTGCAGCCATAAAACTAAATAGCTTTATATTGCATCAAATTTGTTCTGACAAGAAATATTTTTCTCTTTCTCTCTCTGAAATTTATCATTTAAGAGAGAAAGACAGAATAAAAAAATATATTTATTGAATATAGCTAGATAGTTATAAGTGATACGAAAATCTGAAAAAAATATATAGTGCAAAATGGTCCAAGAAGGATTATATTTTTCACTATGGAGATTCAAGAGGAGGATATCCCCCTCCACCACACAAATGACAAAGAACTATGTCCTGTTTGTAAAATTAAATAAAAAAGGAGACGAAATGTTGTTTCTGTAATTGTTCGACAATTTTCCTTTGATAATTGTCAAAAATAGATGTAGTTTTGTGACTATATATTCAACCATTGCATTTATTTCATATTCCCTAGACTGATTAAAATAATAGTCAATTTTACAAATATGCCATGTTAAATGAACATTAAATTAATTTTGTAATTTTTTATTAATGTTAAAAAAGAGAATCTTAGATCATTTATTTAAAGTCAATAAACACTGTTCAATTTTAAAAATACACACTGTTTTGTTTATTTAAAATACATTTAACATAAATAATATACTAGTGATCAAATAAATATAAATAAAAAATATTTGTAAGAACAAAAACCCCGATTGCATAAAACTATAAAGAAATTAAACAAGTCCAATAGTTTATTAGGATTAACAGTCGGGACCTCTTTAAATTATGCGGGATTCCTGGTAAAGATTTTATTGATTGAAGAATTACTTATAGGTCCCGACTGTTAATCCTAATAAACTATCGGACTTGTTTATTTTCTTTTTAGTTTTATGCAGTCGGTGTTTTTGTTTTTACAAATATTTTTTTTATTTTTCACTTTTTTGTTAGAATTCATTATGGTAATCATAAACATCATATACCTTTTTGAAATCCTAGTAGTAAGCTCTTGAATTTGAGACCCATATTGTGGTATTCAAAACGATTTTTTTTTCACTAAGTCCAATAGCGTCCCACAGCCGCCATGATTGTTTTTATTTAACGTCACCTATCTAAGAACACTTGGGCTGCAAATGCAAATCTAACGATACCTCAATTATGTAAATCCGTTCAGCGGATCTGGAGATATGAGATAATAAAGAATAATACATACATACAAGATACGCGCGAAAAACATAATACTTCCTTAGCAATCGGGAAAAATAGCTGCATAAGTTAATTCTATTAAAATATTTGCTTTTAAAAAAGGTGTCTCATGGACTACTGCTATTGCTAAAAAAGCCACGTCAGAGGGTTAAGGCAACGAATTTTACGAAAAATTAAACTATGTTACTAATTGGTTTTCAATAAAAACTAGTTGCAAAATATTGCTCTTCTAACATCGCTTAGAAAGTTCGAGGCCAGACGCCGTCGGACTCCCGTCATGGCTCGCTAATTAAACTGTCATCTACCCCTTTAGAACCGAAAGCTTATTGATAGATTCAAATTAACACCACTTCTAATTTAATAGATATTATCTTATATCGTCAATTATTTTAAATTGATGCTTTAAAAAAGTCACCATGTCAAATAAATTGAAAGTATTTAATTTAATTTAGTTTTTAATATAGAATATTAGGGAGTTCATATTTAGGTCGAAGTAATACGAGTATGTAAATAAGTAGAGGTCATTTATTTATAATTATAAATAAAATCCGCTTCACGCTGTATCCCGCACACAGCAGAGTAAGCAGAGGGAACCTAGAGCTAAGACACCCTGTTCCCCATTTTCTGCTGAATTCTGGAGGCATTGCGTGTTGAGTGGCAGAACTCAACGCCGCGCTGTGCCTCGATACCCGAGCGAAGAAATGGAAATATAAATAAAAATAAATATTTTTTCTGTTCGAGCGGGGATCGAACCCACAACCATTCGGTTTTGCAGTCACACTTAGTGCCTCTGTGCCACGACTGGCCTCAATTATAAATCATTCTGAATTATTAGTCTTATCAGTAAAAAATGATATTGCTATTCGATTTCCTTCATTAAATAAATACAATAATGGTTGTACTCCATTGTGCTATGACCACAATATTTATAAAATTTATATATGCTAAATAATTTATGGAAAAGGATTTTTTGACAGTATGAATATTGTATTTTTGAAGTATGTTTTATTTTTGGCTCTTCTCTCTATCCTGCTTACAGCAGGATGGGCAGAGGGAACCTAGTGTTAAGACACTCCGTTGCACTATCCGCCGAATTTTCGAGGCCTTGCGTATCGAGTAGCGGAAATCAACAATGTTTTTTGCCTTGTTATCAGAGCGACGAAATGAAAATAAATAATAATTCATTTCCCAAAGTACGAATCGAACCCACAACTGTCGCGTTTATAGTTACACGGTTGTACTACGCCACGACGGCTTCAAAATGTTAATTTAGCATATTTCGTTTTATATATTGAATACTATTCATTCGGCTCTATATTTCATAACTATTCTATCTATTTCTCTAAAATCTTACCATTTCAAACGATTCATTGACCTTACGTCATGTACAACTACGAAATGTATAGAAATAATTCATGAAGTATAAGTACGTTACTTGCCAAGTTGCAAAGTTTGCAGGAAAGCCAATACACAGAGCTGCACCATTTGGAGCACCTACTCGACCAGACCAAGTTGCTTTACGGAGGACTGAAACTACAATGCCATTTTATAGCATTTAGGTCAAATTTCAATGTTTAAGGGAATTCGAAGTTTAAGTAATACACACATACAGAAACATACACGCTCAAACTAAACATTAAATTGTTACTAATGTTATATTCAAAACTTTGTCCTGATATTGACTATCATAATTATATTAAGGCCAGTCGTGGCGCAGGGGCACAAAGTGTGACTGTTAAACCGACTGGTTGTGGGTTCGATCCCCACTCGAGGAGATGAAATATTTACTTAAATTTATATTTCCATTTCTTCGCTCTGGTGTCGAGGCGAAGCGCGGCGTTGAATTCTGCCACTCAACACACAATGCTCCAGATTCGGCAAAAAGTGGGGAATGAAGTGTCTTAATACTAGGTATCCTCTGCCTACCCTGCTGTGTGCGGGATACAGCGTGAAGCTGATATTGATATTTGATGATATATAATTATATTATTTTAATACATGTGTATGTATTAAAATAATATAATTATATATTTAATTTATAGTAATTGTTAATCTTTTTATCTTAAGCAAGGCTTAATGTATTTTATTAGATATATTTTCTTGCAAGCTTTGACGGGATCAAACAGCATCTTTAAGTAGTTGAGGTTACTTTTAAGTAATTCCGTAATATCAATTTGTTAATTTTTAACAGCCATTTAAAAGTTTAATTTTAGTTAAAAGTGTAATTTTAATATTCACAAGAAGTTGTTTTTGAAAATGTATAATTCAATCTAAATGAAATAATATTACAGTATTCAACAACAATTGTTAAATATAAATATGTGATCTATAAAATTGCAAAGATTTTCAAAATTATTCCCTATGAAAGCCAAATTTTGTTGGTCTATTATGGTAAACCCATTTCCCTGCTGCTTCCTCACATTCAGGTCACGCGCTGCTAGGATTATGGAACACTACGCGGCAATGTCCCTTCTATCTCTATATTTACTTGTCGCCCTTAAACTGAGTATGACATACATAAACCTTTTTTATTGCCATCTTTATTTGACTGCTCCACTGTATGTTTGCTGTATATTATATTACGTTACATTTTTTATTTGAAAACGAGATATTATTAGATAGTATATACAGCAACAGCTTTGTTTTCATTGACAAAAAAAGGACTATAAACATATTATGTAATTTTTTTGTAGTTACACGCTATATCCCGTACATAACAGGGTAGGTAAAGAACCTGAAAACCTGGCCACTCTGTTCTCTTTAAGACATTACCGTTCCTCATTTTCCACCGATTTCCGAAGGCATTGTATGTTGAGTGGGACGATCAACTCCGCACTTTGCCTCGATATCAAAGCAAAGAAACGAAAATAATAAACATTTCATTTCCTCGAGTGGAAATCGAATCCACAAACTGTGTCGCTTATAGTCACACGATTGTGCCCATACGCTATTACTGGCCTCAAATTCCACTAAAAAGCCTATATTATAGAAATTCCACTAAAAAGCTTTATATTCCTACTTTATCTTTTAAATAAAAGTTAATTGGATGTTGTGCGTTTTCAAATATACATTTATATCCATTTATATCCAACATTTGTAACTTCTTATTCACAAACTTAGAAATAGGCATTGCAGATTCAATTTATATTTCAAATATCTGCAATATTGGAATCTTACAGATGTGAAAAACTGTCGATAACTTCGTTTTCACGACAAAGTTTCGGGATGATTCAATTAAATCTGAAAAACGATGAGATATAAGCAATGTAAATATAAAATATAAATATCAGGTTTCTGATGAAGAATAATAATAAACAATTAAATATAATATTATAAAGCGTGATAATAAATAATGCCACGCATATTATACTAACGAGACCAGTCGTAGCGCAGCGGCACGAAGTGTGACTGTAAAACCGACTGGTTGTGGGTTCGACCCCCACTCGAGGAGATGAAATATTTACTAAAATTTATATTTCCATTTCTTCGCTCTGGTGTCGAGGTTAAGCGCGGCGTTGAGTTCTGCCACTCAACACGCAATGCCTCCAGAATTCGGCAGAAAGTGGGGAACGGAGGGTCAGGTTCCCTCTGCCTACCCTGCTATGTGCGGCATAAAGCGTGACGTTGAAAAAAAAATCAAGTATAATATAATTATTCACCATTTTTTTTTTATAAAATATATTTTAAAGCGTGATAATAAATAATGCCACGCATATAACGCTAACATATCTTCTAAAATTTATACGTTCAGACCTTTCACAAAAGAAAATAAAACGTTCAAGAGCAAGTGGGGCAAGAGCAAGGCTATACAGATCGCCTTTAAGGTTAACGAATTCAAAAAAACCCCTCGTAACTTTGAAACGCCATTCGAAATAAAAAGATTGAAAGAAACGGTGAAATAACCTCAGTAACTAGAATATACAAACCCGAATTTCGTACTCAAATGAAACTTTGTAGTCCTTTGCTCGAACAAGGTAAACCTGAATACATTGTCTCATTAGAGGCGTGGAACGATGAATATTGTATGCGGGCACCGCGGACTAGCTGCATAATGACCGGGTCTCCTGGATTTTATAATTTTGTTATATTAAAATGATTTTTGAGATGAATTAGCGTAATTGATTATTATTAAGGCCGTCGTGGCGCAATGGCACTAGGGTGTGACCGTAACGGTGGAGGTTTGGATTCCTATTTGGGGAAATGAATTATTAATATTTTATTTCTTCGCTCTGGCATAACAGCAAAAGCCCGGCGTTGAGTTTCACCATTCAACACACAAAAACAAATCTCGTAAAATTCGGTGGAAATTGGGGAATGGAGTGTCTTAACACTAAGTTTCCTCTGCCTACCCTGCTATATGATGGATGCAGAGGGAAGTTGATTATTAGTATTACACTATTTAATATTATTTATTTACATTTATATTTTCATTTCTTCGCTCTGGTGTCGAGGCAAAGAGCGGCGTTGAATTCCGCCACTCAACACGTAATGCTTCCGGAACTTGGCGGAATGTGGGGAACGGAGTGTCCTAACACTAAGTTTTCTCTGTCTACCAACTTTTATGCCTATATACTATTACCATATTAGACTTTTGTGATGATTTTCAGTTAATATACTTATATATTTAAAAAAATACAATTAACAGTAAAAAGGTTATTAAGATTTCATAAGAGATTTATACGATAGTGTGCCAAAAATTGTGAAATAAATGTATCAGGTCAGTATATAGGTCATATACCTGCTATAATTTATCATTTTTATTTTAAACGTTTTCAGCAACAAAAGATCTCTCTGACAACCAATTAATTCATTTTAAATAAATCAACGTAATATTTTTGTGAAATATAAACAAATTTGTTTTAATTAAAATATATATTTTTGTCTTTTATAAAATATTTTCTTTGCAATAAACAAAAAATCTATTTAAACTTATTTTAGTATAACGCTATCTACGTTGAGATTTTTTTTGCTGAATCTTAGTATGTAAAAGCCATGCAGGATTTCGAATGTAAATCAATTCACATAAGTAACCCCAATTTTCTTTCTCGGTTTGAAATACAGATTGGTACTGTCTTGATGGATGCGGTAGTGATAGAATTGCTAGCATTTTGGATCAGGAGCTCAGGATATCTATCTTCCGTTTATTTGATCTTATCTTATGTGCCCGTCTCGAAGAAGATTAATCTTCATAGATGTATATTTTAAAGGTAACTGGAATGCAGTTTAGTATCTACATAAAACAGCTATGAGGCTAGTCGTGACGCAGAGGCGCAAGCGTGTAAATGCGACAGGTTGCGGGTTCCATTCCAACTTGAGGGAATGAAGTATTTAATATTTTCATTCTTCGCTTGTGTGGCGAGCCAAAGGGCGGCCGCCCAATAGGGAACAAAAATATTTTAATGGAAACAGAGTGTCCTGACACTAGGTCATCAGGTTCCTTCTGCTTATCCTATAAAGATATCTACATAGTGGAGATAAATAAAACCACGATGTTTATATAATATTTTATTGAAGACAAGTACAATTAACTTATAGAAAAAGAATTTAAGAAGATATTTACAAGAAATGTAACATTAAGATTCAAGTAATACTTTTTTTAAAATTGATCTCGTGCACAGGTAACGAAACAATAAAACACATTTATTTGTAACGTATACAGATAGTTAACGCATTAAACTTTTATATCGAAGTGAAACGTAACGAATTTAGTGAAAAATATACATTTTATTTCATGTATCTAAATGATTTCAACTATAAAAATTATTGCCTTAATCAGATAAACCTACTTATGAATGTGCACAACATTTAACAGTGATTAAAATTATCTATAACTAATTAGATCTAAACCAATAAAGATTTAATTTTAATTTAAAAGATATAATTAAATAAACTAGAGAACTACTTACGATTTATGTATAACTTAATAGTAAATATTGAAAATTTGATATGCTTGATATTCTTGTTGTTCGGCAAAATACTGAGGCACAATTTGCAAAAAAAACATTATATTAAATATATTTTAATTTATTTTTGTCTAAACAAACTATTGATTTTTTGAGTGGCAGAACTCAACGCCGCGCTTAACCTCAACACCAGAGCGAAGAAATGGAAATATAAATTTAAGTAAATATTTCATCTCCTCGAGTGGGGATCGAACCCAAAACAAGTCGGTTTTACAGTCACACATCGCGCCGCTGCGCCACGACTGGCCTCAAATAATATTTGTATCTAAGAGGCATAAAATAATTCTACTTTGCTGTGTTTATTCATTGCTACATTACTGTAAATGTTACTCTTAGAAATACTCTCTTTGATCGAATTATATGTGTGTTTATTCTGAGACTTGATTGATTTTCATATACATATATATTTATTTTTAAATATTTTTTTATAATTTAATAAGAGCTTCTTTTTACAAAAAAAAAAAGTATTTAAGGCCAGATCTCTCATGATTAACTTAATATTTCTGTTTATACTTTCAATATGCAATTTAATTTATCTATGAAGCTTATGTAAATTGAACTTCAGTATTTTACTTACAAAATGCTTCAACATTTCCGCTCGAGGTCACTACTACGACGATATCTTACTACTACTTATCATGTGATCACAATTTTGTATCGTATAAATTGCGTGCGCTTAAAGGTATCTTCACAAAATTCGGAATTATAAAACATATAAATATTCGTTGATCGTGAAAATTTGATTAGGAAGCAAAATTCCTACTAAAAAAAGTCTCCCTTGAAGCCTTTTAAATGCCTTCATATTTCGGTCGCAATGTGTTTGGGTTGTGAACTTATCGGCCGTCTCGCGTCTTACCTATGGACATTTTATGCTAAATAGGTATCAATTAGACTTATTCTACTAACTCTTCAGTCTTGGACGTTACACTTAAATAGAAATACTTCTAAAACCCGCGTCGAATGTTCAATTTCAAAAATCTTTAATAAAATCAGCGTGTTATTT